>OZ038479.1:38631273-38756273 GCA_964036315.1 Acanthosepion esculentum
CATATTGTAATAATGATTTGCGTGACAATTGTACTACTTGTCTCATGGTAAGTTCAAATTGCTTTCAACGACTTGAAAAAATGTCGCTATAATTTCATCAGTTACAAATTTATAAACTAATTATTATTCTATTCAGTGAATCTTATTTTAACTGAATGAAAAAAATAAAATACTGAGATTTCAATTGTTCGTATTTAATTATCTCCCTTTGACTGACGCTCTTATTCTAGTGTATCATTTTGCCTTTATCGAATACGACGTCTATCGCTCAGTTAATTAATTTAATTAGAAAACATTAGTTTATTTAACATTTTATTCTTTCTGTTTTCTCAAATATTGCATTGATTTAGGGAAACCAAATCATAAAGCGAAAGAAAGCAGTAAGTATTAATTTATTGGTTTAAATAAAAACAGTTATTTTCAAAAATGTTATTCGCTTAACGTGGAATTCTGATAAAATATTTTAAAATTTGAGAAAAATAACCTTTTTTATTGAATGAAAAAAATAATCTGTAATTTGTCGAATCTTTTATTAGAAATTGATTTATCTTTTTATTTTAAAAAATATACTAGCGTACTCTTTATTGTTTTTCTTTCACCTTTTTACCATTTTTATTAATTTGTGAAGTAAGTTAGAGAAAAATTATACGGAAAGACAATCTGTTAGGTAGCTAATATCAAATTATAAACTACTTCAGGATGATTTTTGTCCGTTTTTAATTTTTCTATTTATATGAAAATTTTTCACTGCTGGACATGAGCCGGTGTTAATTCACTTATAGTCCCTTAAAATCGTCTTTTAATTGAAAGCAATCAATAAAATTTGGGAAAATATGCATCTTCGTGTCGGGAAGTTGGAGAAGCGATGTTTCAAAAGGACGGAAAAACGTCCCTTTAACTACGTTCACTCCATCGGTAATGTTTATTTACAAGATTATAAAAAGTTATTTACCTTTTATAAAGAAATAAATGCATGATGAAAAAGACGCCAAACTTGACGAAAACAAAATTTTATCGTTTATGTTTGTTATTTTTAAGAGGAATGATCAAAGTTTATTTTAATTCATTTTAAAAGTTTTTCCTTCTTTTTAGAACATTCTGAATTTCATTTAAAAATCCTTGTTTCTCTTTGTATCACCAGAACTAGTAAAATAGCATAAAAATTTATAGCACGTTTTTATTTTTTTTTTGTATGACACATTAATTTTGAAAATCTTGCAAAAATAAAAATAATTGTCGGATGTTAATGAAAATTTCAGAAACTATTCACAGATGATCGAAATTATTATAAATATGTTTTCTTTTATAAAAGTCATGGCAGAAATATTTTTTTTTATATTTATTACCCCCCCCCCCCGCCATAACTAATTTTATGAAAACTCTAGAAATTCAATCGAGTCCACTTTAGTAATTACAATAGTTAAAAACACAAGGCTTTGAGGAATGCAAATCATGTTTTTTTCTTTTTTTTGTTTTTAACTGTACCCCCTACCTTAAAATCAGCTCTGTATTGTAACATACAAAACTCAATAAAACAACATTAAATTTACTATATAGTCTTCATCACTCTTATTTTCTGATAATGTTGTGTATGCTCAAACATACTTGCAAAAATGGGCATGTTACCTAATTTTTTACATACATAAAATAAATAAAAATATTATTTAAAAAAAAATTTTATTTTAAAATGGTTTGCATTAAACTTTTCAATTTTTGATTAGTAAATAGTTTTTATAGCTGGTCTTGACCATTCTTTTGGTAAAATAAGGACACTTCAGTTCCAACTTTTTATTTCTTCAAAAACACAGTGAAATACTTGTGCAACAACAACCAATGTCAAAAACTGCTAGAGAGAGACTAATTATTTCTTAAACCATTCAAAGTTTTAGTATTCAGATTTCTTTGACTTCCCCTCCAAATTCAGAACTAGTCACATGACCAAAAAAATGGGCACTGTTGAATCATGGGATGTCCCTTACAAAGTTGTTTCCCCTACATCGTCTACATTGAAAATTATAAAACATTATTAACTCTAGCTAGATTTATTTTCACACAATTCAGTGACAGATACAGTTTTCACTTAATAACAATATCACCAAACTGGATGAAAGTAATTCAGAATTTTAAAAGATTTATATACTATAAATTATTATAATTAAAATTTTTAAAAAATGTAAATAACTCTTGGAAAAATTCATTATTCAATAGAAAAAAATTATTAAGTTTTAAATGTTTAAAATTCTGTATTAATTTCAGCCTTTTAAATGATATTATTATTAAGTTAAAATTATATTTACTAATCATAAATAGAAAATCTAAATCAAATCATCAAACACCAATATTTTATATGTATAAATGTGCCAGTTTTTGTAAGTATGGTCAGCCATACATGACATCATAAGAAAATACAAGTGATAACTATAGTAAATTTAAAGCTGAAATTTAGAAAATTTAATAAAACAAAAGGTTATCAATAAAATCCCTCAACACAACAAAAAAAAAAACACTCTCCATGTCAAAAATATGCTTTTCTACTATATTTGAAGCTTAAATGAGCTAATATTTGTTCAAATCAGATTAATTACACTTAATGTTTGTAAAATAACTTTTCAGAAAAGCATATTTATTTTTTAAACAGTTTTGAAAATTAGAAAATTATTTTATATTGCCAGATCTGTCAATATGTACAAATTTATAGATTTTACTGACGAGGAAAAAGATTCCTGTCAATCTAAATTGCGTTTGAAATGCACCAAATTATTTTCATTATTGGAAATATTATTAGCTTAGAATTAAAACTAAAATTAAAGCTTAAAGAAAGATTTTCATTTTTTTTTTTTTTTCCAAAATGCATTTTAAACTTTGGTATAGGAGTTATGGAGATACTTATAAAAATGATTTTTATACTCAAAACTATATCACCTCAGACTAACAAGACAAAACTTAAAGCTGCATTTAAATGTTTCCTTCAATGCTGAAATATTGGGTATATTTGAAAGATAATAATCAGTCAAATAATTCTAAATATGACTTTAAAATATGACTCTTGAACATTTTTCAAACATTGGTAAAATTGTTCATCCCTCATCGAACCTCCATTATTGAGAAAATCAAAAAATCTCATAAAAATCCAATATTTGTCCTCAAAATTTGTTTCAAACTAAATTAGTAAATTTAAGGATTATCTGGAATTTGTAAAAACTAATACATGCTTTCTGCTTAAAATATTACAAAAAATAATGTTTATTTATGCATGGGTGTCTGTGAGCTATCATCAAAGTGACAGGTCAACAACAGTAGTACTGTCAGTCACCCCACTTAAAGGAAAAAAGTACATTAGAAACCAGTTTAAGTAGAGCAGACAGAAAATACTATAATCTAGAATCTGTGTAAGAATTAATTATCTTCTACCGTGTATCAACCATAATTTATTAATATATATTTTTATTCTGTTGGCTTTTATGAAACTTAACAGAAGGAATCATTTCACTTTTCATGCTATAATAAGAGTATAGAAAAGAAATAAAAAAAGTAGTTAAATAATTCTTTTGTGTTTTATTTATTACATTTATTTTTTTAATTATTTTTTGTCTATTTGATGTCAAAAATATTCAATTTAATTTCTTCTAAAATCTTTCTGATTTTGCTTAACGGCATATCAACTCCTTATGGGTCATTTAATGCTGAAATTAATTTTTTCTTGAGTACATCATTAGTTTCTTCTTTTTTTACACAAATCACTGGTAATTTTCGTTTTACAAAAATGTAGTGCTGGTACCACTTCTTTTTTTCTTTATAAAAATGTTTTGCTGGTATTTATTTATTTTTTTTTTTTTTTCAAAAATGTATTGATGATAAATTTTACTATGAAAATATATTGCTGGTATTTTTTACCATAAAATGTATTTTTTATACTTACATTATTTTTTTTTTTACTCCAGTTTGAGGGTTAACTATTTTTCTCATAGCTGGGGTCTTAAATGGTCCTACCACCTCTGATCAGGATGGACCTGTGGACAACAGCAATTAAAAGGTGATTCCACTCTCCTCAAAATATCCAATCTCCTGATCAGAGGCCCTGCTGCCAGAGATGAAGTTTTCATCGTAGCAAGAACATCATTCTGATTTTAAAATTTATTAAATTACAGAAAAGGTTACTATAAAAATGTGAACAAAATTAACTTCTTTCTATACCAATATGTGACACTGAGAATATTCATGAAATGACCACCATATGTAAATAATTTAAAGAAATTTAAACTGTCAGGGAGGAAATCCCAGATTATTATTATATATAAAAATGATATATTGCTAATAGTAAACTTTCCTATTCTAATTCTAAACAAATTCATGCAAGAAATATGAAACAGAATATTACATTTTTTTTAATTGTTATTGTTGAAACCACACAAAGTGGTAGTTGGACGCAAGCAAGTCAGCAACAGTGATGTATGATTTTGTACTTATATATTAGTTATTGTAAATAAATACCACCCATCAAGTTGAACATGTGATGTTACACTTTTCATCCTCATGTCCAGTCTTTTATACTGGTATTTCCATTACCATGGAGAAAATATTTGTCACATTTAAACTTGTGGGTTAAAAAAGTTTTCTCATATTTTTTATTAACAATGGAATGCCCTTTTGCTTTAGACAAAAATCATATGCAAGAATTTGTGTATTCATGTTATCTCCTGTTTCAGTAAAATTGTATGCAGCTATTTAAATATGTGAATTTATTGTTTTCTTTCATAATACCTCTTCTTTGTTTACAGATATCAATAACAGGTGAGAAAGATAATTTGAAAAAAAGACATGCAAACACATGCCAACAACAAAAACACGTTCTTGTTAGGTGCGTGGATTTTCACAGTGTTTCTGTTTAAATAGTTATATACAAGTGCATCAAGAAGAAACACTTCAAAGTTTTTTCATCAGCATTTTTACAAAATTCACATTTCAAAGTACACACCTAAAGACAACTCTTCTAAAGTGTTGCAGATCAGTATTTTCACAGGTTTTATATTTAAAAAGACACTATGCAAAAACACACTGGGGAGAAACAACTTTCATGTGAATTGTGTGGATCAATATTTTCTTTGATGTCCAGTTTGAAAAGACACATGCGTCGGCACACTGGAGTGAAACCATTTTCTTGTCAAGTATGTGGATCAGCATTTTTAGATAGCTTCAGTTTAAAAAGACACATGCGAATACACACGGGTGAGAAACCGTTTTCATGTCAAGTTTGTGGATCAGCATTTTCTGATAGCTCCAACTTACAAAAACACATGCGAATACACACAGGAGAGAAACCATTTTCATGTCAAGTTTGTGGATCAATGTTTTCAGAGAGTTCCAAATTAACACAACACATGCGAAGACACACTGGTGAGAAACCTTTTTCATGTGGATTGTGTGGCTCAGCATTTTCAGAGAGCTCCAGTTTAAAGTATCACATGCGAATTCACACAGGAGAGAAACCTTTTATTTGTCAAGTGTGTGGATCAGCATTTTCACAGAGTTCTAGTTTGAAAAAACACATGCGAGTACACACTGGAGAAAAACCATTTTCTTGTCAAGTTTGTGGATCAGCATTTTCAGAGGGCTCCAGTTTAAAAACTCACCTGCGTATCCACACTGGAGAGAAAACTTTTTCTTGTGAATTGTGTAATTCAACATTTTCACAGATCTCTAATTTACAGTTTCACATGCGAATGCACACTGGAGAGAAACCATTTTCTTGTCAAGTGTGTGGATCAGCATTTTCAGATGGTTCCTATTTAAAAAAACATATGCGAATACATCTTGGAGAAAAACCATTTTCTTGTCCAGTGTGTGGCTCAGCCTTTTCAGAAAGATCCAATTTAAAAAGACATATGCGAATACACACTGGAGAGAAACCATTTTGTTGTCAAGTTTGTAGATCAGCTTTTTCAGATGGTTCAACTTTAAAAAAGCATATGCGAATACATACTGGTGAGAAACCATTTTCTTGTGAATTGTGTGGTTCAGCGTTTTCACAGAGCTCCAATTTAAAGCTGCACATGCGAATGCACACTGGAGAAAAACCATTTTCTTGTGAAGTGTGTGAATCAGCCTTTTCACGTCATTACCATTTAAAACAACACATGCAAATTCACAATGAGAAAAAATGATTTTCTTGTCAAGTGTTTGGCTAAACATAATTAGGTTCTGCTATTTAAAAAACACACGTGCAAATGTACATTGGAGAGAAAAAATTTTCTTGTCAAACATGTGAGTAAGATTTTTACATAATTACATTTATAAAGAAGCCTATGCGAAGAGGAGACATTTATTTTTTGCAGATTTCCCATGAAAAATTAGAAGAGCCAAATGTATTTGTCAAATATATAAGAACCATAAATGAAAACATCTCTTCTGCATTAATAAAATGTTTTCTTTCAAATTGCATAAAGCATTATTATTTCTTATTAAACTTTATACATTGGTCATGTATTATAAATGAACAAACTTTATAACATTGAAAATCTGATGGCAAAAATATGAAAATGTTGCCATTCAAAATTGTACATCTGAAAAAATGATTTTTGCTTTTTATATATTAATTGTACTTTTAAAACTTTATTGTTCTTTTTTTTCCCCTATTACTAGAATTGAATATAAAAGTGTGTGTTGTGGTTGTTTTTATGACAGGTTACACTTTACAAGACTAGTTTATGTAATCAAGGACCACATATGGAACTGCTCCTGAAATCAAAACAGAGTTTGTACCAGAGAGCAGTAATAAAATTACAACATTTTATGACATTGTATTTTGGCCAGATGGAACAAAATTTAATCTGTTTGAATCAGATAGTATCCAATTAGTTTATTGTAAGCAATTGTCACTTGATTTGTCAACTCTTGGGTTATTTAATGTGGAATTTTGTCTGAGTAACCAAGTTAGGAACAAAATGACTCCCAAATAGTCATGGTTCACCAGTTTAGTCTCATAAACTGTTAATATAATATTCACTAGCAAAAACAAAAATTCTTACAATACCAAATATATGTGGGTCACTCTCAGGCTGTACATTTCTGAATTCAGAGTTATTCTTCTTTAACGGTTGACAACCAAGGCTTTAGGACCTATCTCTCCTGCTATTTACCCATAGGTTATTGAAGAAGAGATGGATTTTTACTTTTCCCAAGGATAATAGTACATAAGTGGATATAATGAACCCGACTGGAATTCAAACTTGGCTCTCTAATTGCACAATCTGAGCTGCTGTCCGCTGTGCTTCACAACAAACTCTGCAACCAGAGTAGGCTCCTGTTCATGCACCCTTGAAGTTCTCATGGCAACATGGACAAATCAAAGTGTTTCATATCTACAATTAATCATTCTAGTGGAAAATATCAGAGGTAGGGGTTGTATTAGCTGCAATGGCACTGGTGAGCTGTATTTCATTGATGAAGGTTACCGCAATACATTGAAAGGAAACATGTTGCCTTTATACAAACACTTGAAGAAATGGTCTGTTTCAGCATAAAAAAAGATCCAGAACACTGCTAATTAAAATTTAACAGTTGAGCTCTAGTGTACTGTCTTATGTGTTTCTAGCAAAAAAAAAAGTTGTTAGCCCTTCTTATTTGTGGGCGATTGTGTATGGATCAACATTTTCAATGGGTTCAAAGTTAAAAATACTATTGTGAACGTAGCCTAAAGAGAACTTAATACGTATGTAGATTGTCGGAAGTCTAGAGAAGCAAATATGCTAACAGTTATTTCTATATTTTTAAATCAGGAGATTGGTTGATAAAAACCTGAGAAAATCCACTGTGGAATTTGATAATACAGTCAAAGAAGCGTGTGTTGTGATTGGTTTTATGATAGTACCTGTCACCCAAAAAGCTGGCTAATTGGTACTATTGGTTAACCAGAGTAGTCTTATGCTGATGCTCCATTGAAGTTGTCATGGCAACGTTAACAGAGTGTTTCACATCCAAAATTAATAATTCAAGTGGAAATATCAGAGGTAGAATTCGTATCAGCTGCAATGACACCGGTGAACTGTATTTCATTGATGAAGGTTACAGCAATATAATGAAAGAAACCATGTTGGATTTGTACAAATACTTTAAAAATGTTCTGTTTCAGCATAAAAATGGCCAAAAAGACTGTTGATTAAAATTTAACACCTGATCAATGTCCCGAAGAAAAAAGAACATCAATGACCAACCAAGAACATAGTGTTGAAAGATTGTCTACTGTTGGAATAGAAAAGACACAAGTGACTGTGGAAATTTAGTTCAGTGTCATCAAGAATACAAGCAGTAATAGAAATAGGTAGTGGGAACACATGTCAAAGTAGTGAAATTTCCTTTCAATTGCAACTGCTGCTATCTCATTTATTTTCTAGGCTATTCTGATAAGATTATCACGTAAACAAAGTTTCATCTTTTCTCTTTCTAAAGATACAATTCTTTTTTCTTGTGTAATGATTAGTTTTTCTTCTATGTATCTTTCAATTCTCACTCTTTCAGTGAGAGTGGTTTTCCATATTTTTAAAGTTGACAATTTCACAGGGGTATTTTTCAAATTAGTTACTCTCAAGAGTTGTGTCTGTACACACATATCAAAATAGTCTCATCTTAAAGAAAAACTGATGCTCATCAATTTGGTAGGCAAACCATAAGGTTTGAAGTTGTCTTCCACAAAAACTTTCTAGTGGATGAAATACCAGAGAAATTCAACGCTTAAAACGAAACTTACACCACCTCATAGAGCAATGCCTCGTCTTTAATAATCAGTTTGTTTCATATCTCTGTACCCAAATAACCCAAGGTGCACACAAATAAAAAAAGAAGAGTATATAGTGTTCATTTTGTGCAGAACAGTCTGATCTGATACATTGAAATTTGTATTGCTGAGTGAATGAACATCGCCTGCTGAATCTCATTTTAAATCACTCATTTCTTCATTGAATATTATAGTTTAAATATTTTTCTAAATTTTTTTAAAATTATGCATTTTAGAACTGTATAAGGCAATTATATCTTTATTTTTTTTTAAATAAATTCATACTGACTGGACAAAATAAAACAATATTTTATTTTGTACCAAACCGTCAACTCAAATTCTATTTTAATGTAATTTTTTTTAAAAATAACTGAAATAATAAAATACACTGGGTATACTTTAAGGTCTTTAAATTTTATCCATTCTCATTTGTCAATAAACACTTAAAATAGAACTTTTAATGGTCATTTGTTAAGTATTGTTATATAAACTTACTGAAGAAAACTTTAAAATGCATTTTGAATAATGTAAATGTTGCTTTTGAAGTGAAATTTTGTTTTTATTTGAAAGATAACAGTCTAATGGTAATTTGTAAAAAAAAAAAAAAAAAAAAAAAATGAAAACAATTTTACATATTTAATAAGTTTTAACGAAAAGGTGAAACATTTTAACACATTGTCATGGTCAGTTACTGAATCTCTATTCTTGACAACAAATGAAAATAAATTTAAATATCAAAGATTTATCTTTTGTTTCAAAGTAAATTAGTAAAATTAAGGAATAACTAACAGATTTTTTAGAGTAGTGCTCATTTTTTTTATTAAAACATAGTGAAAATAACATTTATATCACTATAACTTGTAAGATATGACAACCAAAATAGCCTTTTAATGTTAACACTCAAAAATGGTATTAAACTTTACATTTTCAATTCTTAAAACATGTCTTCATTTAATAGAAAAATCCCTTATTGAAGGAGTTTCATATCTGATAGACAAGTTCTGTCTGATGAAGCCGGAGTTTTGCTCCCTATGGACTTGAAATGGTTAGAATGCCTCACTTGCGATGAAGCATCACTTCCGTGGCTGGTGCTGTGAAGAGCCCTCTGGGTTGGCAAGTGGCTTTGTTCAATGGGACTAGCAATTTTGCTGGTGAGTGTGAAGAAACTATCAAACATTCCTTCTTCCACTGCCGTGTCATACACCAGTTGTGCAAGTTAATTGTGAATTTCATGGTTCACATGTTGCACAGAAAGTCTGTAGCGATGTGCTACACTCATTGATGAAGGCTGAGCTCTGTGTGTTCTTTTGCTTACTGCATGTTACATGAGTCATGGTGTCCTGATCTTGTACTTTAAGCATCAGCTTAAAGTCAAGATCAGGATGGAAATGCAGTGACTTTCTCCATCAGAATGTGTCAAGTGAAAGGAGATGGCTTGGAGTAGCATTTTGATGCATCACAGGCATCAGAATATTGTATTCACTGGACTGATCATTGGCAACCCAATCAAAATATGGTAGTTTAGGTTTTTTTTTTTCTTAGTTTCTTCCATTGATGTTAACTTAGCTAGGACATGTATGCTCATCAGATGCTTTTATTTTGGTCCCAAATTTCTTTAGTTTAATTTCCCTCCACCCTGTTAGCTTACAGAGATGTCAGTTCTCTAGTGGATGTGGGACAATTTTTGTCTTTTGGGGTGTGCTTTTGTATTTTTTTGTGACTGATTTAAACAGTGTGTGTTGTATTGTAGAATCTTTTTTGACAACTTTGTAATATTGTCTGTTATTAGATAGAAAATAAAGTTTGGGCATTTTTAATATTGTATGTACATGGGTATGTAATTGTGTTGGAAATGGGATTTACTTCTTAAGAAGTCTTTTCATGGCATCATTGTGTAAGTATATATATATATATATATATATATATATATATATATATATATATATATATATATTTACAGTTGTAATGGTCTTTAGGTGTGTAGAGATTTCTTACTTGTGATCTTGTTGGTGTGAAAACTAGTTCACTCATTCTTTGTTTAAATCCTCTCCCAAGAACATTGTTGGTTTCAAGTGATGAGTTTTCTCACAGAATTGTCTGGGTAGTGTTAGTGATGTGCCAAAAACCATTTTGGATTATGTGCATCCTAAATCTTGTTTAATCACATTCTGTATGGAAAGCAAAACTAAGAGTAAGTTTTCTAAACCTGGTATCAGAATGGGTGTTTGGTGTAAGGGTTGTTTTAAGCTGCCTATAAAATATCTCAACCACACTATTGGCATAAGGATGATATGTTGTGGTTCCTATATGTTTGACAGTAAATTTGTCAAAGAGTGTTGATTAAAATTGCACTCCTTGGTTTGTTGTGATTACTGAGGAACAATCAAAAACAGCTATCCATTCCTGTAAGCAACTTTTAGCTATTGAGTTTGAAGTAATGTTCTTCAGACGTACAACAATAGGTCATCTTGTAAATCTAGTGATAATATCCAATAGATAGGAATGGCCTTTTGCTTCTGGTAATGGTCCAACTATATTGATATGTAGGTTTGTGAACCTACCATCTGATTCAGCAAATTTACCAGGAGGATATTTTGTATGGTAACTTTGCTTTTTTTGTCAGTTTAACCAGTTTTTTTTTCAGGTTTGTTTGCATGTTTGACCAGAGAAAATGACTGCTCATTAGTTTGACCATAACTCAACATCCTGCATGTGAGAGGTTATTAAAATTTTCAAAAGTCATACATGTCTGTGAAGGCAGGACGCATGGTCTTGAGTACTCTGTACTCATGTCACACAATAGTGATTTTGTGTTAAACGGTACAGGGTGCTCTTTCAACTGAAAAGAAGTTTCTTCTTTTACTTTGTCTAGTGTGTTATTGTGAGATTCATTTACACTGAAGTCAAAGTTGCATTTCAGAATTTACAGAATCTATTGTAGAGCATGAGAGAGTATAAGCCACAATATTGTCTGATCCTTTAATGTAACAGATGTCCAACTGGGAGCTATAGTCCAGTTGGAAAACATCTCTAGGCATATATTTGTCAGAATTCACACATAAAACTTACGTGGTGGGGTTTATAGTCAGTGAAATTAGTGAAATTTTGAGAAAATGTCTAAAATGTCATATAGACAAATAAATTGCAAGTAGATCCCTGGAAAAAGTGCTATATTTTTGTTAGGTGTTATTCAGTTTTATGGCAAAAAAGGAAATTGGTTTGTGTGCACCAGTTTTCTCTTGATGTAATAATAATCTGATAGAATTCAAAGCATCGGTCATCAACGTTAATGTTCAGTTCTCAGCTTTACTAATATATGACAGTTTTGTGAAGTCCATTAACGCTTTTTGCGACATCAAAACCAGTTAAGGCATTGCCTTCAAGGGTTATCTTTGCATTTTTGTTTTTGAAACAGATTTGTTAGTCTTGTCAAAACTAAGACACAACCTGGAATATTCGGTTAATTAGACCTATGAATCTTCAGAATTGCTACAACAATGCTGGTTGATGATGGGATTTTTTCTGGAACAGGTGTAATATTATGTTTGTCAATAATGTGACTTAAGAAAGTTAAAGTCGCATTTGTTTATATCAATTTTCAGGTAAAAACACGCCAATCTTTCAAACACTTTTTTCCGTCAATAATAAATTTGAGCATATTTTACATAAACTCCTTGTTTTCATTATCCTTACCTTGGCCTGTGTCACTTCTTCAATTTTACTGTTTTCAGTGTTCATCTAACATCGATATTTGGACCCCCACAACAAGTTTTATCATTAGCAAAGATTCATTGACCATCTTTGTTGTTGTTGAAGATGGTTTGATTGAAGTCGCTGACATAGGATTCTTTCAGCATGCACTGGGGAGGAGGAGGAAAATTCTATGTAGGCACATCTCTTGTGATTGAAACGTCTTTGAGACAGTTGCATCTCTGCTCCCTGAATGTCAAAATCTGTGGGTTTTTATAAGAAAATTTTCCAAAATATAGGCTCGAGCAAAATAGGGATTTAATTTTCTCTGATTGGTCAAATATTTCGCACAGTGATATTAATTTCTAACCAATAAACACTTTGATTTAAACTGTGTGTGTTGTATTGTGGAATTTTTTTTTTGGCATGTTTGTAATATTGTGTGTTATTGGGTAGAAAATAAATTTTGGGCATCTTTTAATATAGTATGTATGTGGTGCCCTTCAAATTCAGAGGACTGAGGAAAAAGACGGAAAGGGATTCACGAACCTATGTGAAATTTTCTTTAGACCAATGAAAACCTTGCCTTCACAGAGATTGACTGGTGAGCTGAGAAGGTGAAAATAAAATTGTGAGACTATGTGAAATTATTTTAGGACCAATGATAACCTTCTCTCCGCTGAAATTAACTGTTGAGCCAAGAAAAAGAAAAGAAAGTAGCAAGCATATGCAAAATTCCTTTAGATATAAAATGTGGAGAAAAATTAAGAGAAGAGAGTCTGAGGTGATGTGAAAAGTTTTTTTTTTCTGTTCACACATCCAGCATTCAAGTTTTTGCCAGTGGCAAATTACTCACTAATTATATTATTGGCTTGTAACCAAGCATGCCTCACTTCAAAGAATTTTCATTCAACCATCCATCTAAATATTTCAAACTATCCCTCTTTGTCTACTTTTGAATGTATACAAACCATATATCACTTCTGTGAACAACAAATTTTATTACCTTTGTTTTAAACATTTTTTAATATTATTTTGTGTTAGGTATTTTAATCTGTTGTATGAACATTTCCTCTTCAGGAAAATATGTTAAAACTATGGACCTTAAAAATTCCTGATTTATTTTCCTGAAACAAGCACAACAGTACTGGCACAACTTCAAGTGTGTAAATTCATGAATAAATTCCTTATCTTTTTTTTGTTAAAATTAGTCTGTTTTCTCATCATTTCCTTCATTAATCTTCTTGGCATGGGTAAACCAACTTTTCATTTTAAACCCCAAGCCCCATGCCACTATATACAATTGTGTTGGAAATAGGATTTATTTCTTATACTAGATTGGTGGCAAGGTGTTATCTTTTTACAGTTGAAATAGCAAGTTCTATGCTAACAGCTTTTCTTGCACTTCCTTGAAACAAATATTACTTACTTATAGAATAAAATGTTGTATACAGTGTAACCCGGATATAAGAGACCCGGGTATAAGAGAGATTTTCTCTGGTCCCAAATTAGAGCCTGTGTTAATGTACAGTGTAACCCGGATATAAGAGAGTTGTCGGGACTGGAGAAGAACTATCTTATATCCGGGTTTCTCTTATATCCGGGTTTGGTCTATTATATATACATTAACACAGGCTCTAATTTGGGACCAAAGGAAATCTCTTTTATATCCGGGTTTCTCTTATATCCGGGTTACACTGTATATAAATTATACCAAACCCGCATATAAGATACTTCTTCTCCGGTCCCGACAACTCTCTTATATCCGGGTTACACTGTATAAACATTTCTTAACTACGGGGTCTTGTTTTTCTAATGTGTTCTGACGATTTATTGACAGCCAAACATGTTCATATGATGGAGCAGACGATAAGGTTCATAAGAGGGATATTTTTTGCCCTGTAAGGGGGAACAACTGTTAAAACATGTGACCTTTTGATGTTATATGTTTGATCGTTCATACTTTGAGATTCTGTATGTATATCACACATACTGTACAAAAACAAATCAAAATTCATTAAAAGTATTCAGATATATCAGATTGTAATAAGCTTTACAATATACAATTAGTAAATATAATTTTACTTAATAACAAAATTTTCTAAGAGTTATCTCATTGAAAATGAATTTTAAAAGATTTAAAAACTTTATAAATTATTCCATTATTACTCTAAATCATTGTGTCATCAAATAAATCCTTCATTTTTTTACGTCAAAGGGAAATTATACTGAATAATAATTTAGCTATCTGATGTATATGTTATAGTTATACAGTGCAGTAGTTCTAGTGTGATTTTCAATAAACAATGCAAATTTAAAACATTTTTATAATTTGTGACAGCAGTATTATGGTGTTACAATACATACACTTTTTTTTAACTATTTTTTGTTTTTATTATTTATGATCTAACAAATGATGTAACAAATCTTATTCATTTAGTAGCCTTTGTTGTAATCTTTTACAATTGGATTTATTCTTGAAATAGTAACATTTTGAAGTTTGTAAGCAAAAACCTGCAAAAATTAGGTTAGACAATATTTAAAACTAAAGTAATGCTCAAAAATTGTGTAAGTTATTTAATCTAATTTCTGTGCCAGTACTTATCATATCAATCCCCAGCTTTCACACCGAGTGCAATGTTGATTTTCTAAAAAAAAAGTTGAAAAATCAACCTACCCAACTGACCAGTGGCAGTTCGGTTAAAAAAAAACAAACAAACAAAAAAACAACTATATATATACCAACTGCAAGTGAGGCCCAAATCGATATTTATTTCCCTTAAGCCGAGCGCCACAAGACTGGGAAATACAGTTGAGAATCAAACGACGACATAACTGCATTTATAAACTCAGTTCAGTGAGTTTATTTTAAACTGAATAAACTAAACAGAATAAAATACTGAGAATAAAAGAATTCACATTTATCTTCTTTATGTATTAATTATCTCCCTTTGACTGACGCTCTTAGTCTTGTTGTCTTAATCGAAAATGATGTCTATTGTTCTACTTAATTAGAAAACTTCAGTTTACTTATCATTTGTCTATTTTCTCAAACATTACTGTGACTTAGGGAAATCAAATCATAAAGCAAAATAAAGCAGTAAGTATTAATTTCTTTGTTTACAAATAAAAACAGTTATTTCTAGAATTTTTATTCACTCACCACGGAGAATAATTCTGAAAATATTTTTGTGGGAAAATAACCTTCTATAATAAAAGTTTTATTGAATGTGAAAATTATCTGCAATGTGTTAAATCTTTTATTGGAAACTGATTTAAATTTTAATCTTTTTAAAAATTTAATTTACTAACGTTGTCTTTTGTTTTTCGTCTTTTGATTTGTGAACTATGTTAGAAAATCATACGAAAAAAAACAATCTGCTAATAATTTATTTCAGAATGATTTTTTATCAGTTTTGAATTTTTCTATTTACATGAAAATTTATTATTGTTAAAAAATTATTCATTTCTGGATATGAACCGGTGTTATCTCATTTATAGTCCCTAATATTTAAAAGCGTCTTTTAATTGAAAGGAATAAAATTCGTTTGTGTTATTGATTAATGTCCATATTATGGTTCATTTGACTGAGTCTCATAATCACTATTTTAGTTTGTAACAAAGTATATTCCAATCGAGAATGAATGCGTTCTAGTTTATGCGAAAACCAAAAAAAAAAATGAGAAAATCAGATAGGTACGCAGTACGCACCCAAAAAGAAATCTATAATATACCAACAAAAGTTTTTAAAAATCCATTTTTAAAAAATGAAAAATCTTTATTGGAGCTTTAATTTTAGTTTTAATTTCAAGCTAATAAAATTTTTAATTGGGTGGCTCCAAAGTCCAACTTATTTTTTTCCAAAAAGGTTATATATCATGCAGAAAAAAGGCCCCGAACTTGATAAAAACAAAGTTTTATCGTTAAAATTTTAAGAGGAAAACCAAAATATTTTTTATTATTTTCTTTAATCCTTTGTAGCACGTTGGAAATTTCGGTTAAAATGTTGTTTTTCTTGCGTCAGCGGGTAGGCCAAAGATCAATATGGGTAATAGCGTCTTTTTTTGGCGTTAAAAACGGATTGTTTTGGAAATTCTTACAAAAATCAAATAACTGTCGATTTTTATGCAATTTCCAGGACCTGTTAAAAGTTAACAAATGAATTTAATTATTTTTTAATGGAAACGCTTAATGCAAATCATCAAATACAATATTTCTTTTTATTTAAATTTTTTTTGTATGTGTAGTGTACGTGACAATTTTTGTAAATATGGGCGAATACTCAACAAATAGTCAACATTATAGGGAGTTTCACTATTTCGCTAAAAAAGAGCATACCCTGATGAAAAAACGTCCCAAAACTGATAAACAATTGTTTTTATCGTTTATGTTATTATTAAGAGGAAAGACCAAAATATTTTTTGATTATTTTTTTAGAATTTTTAAAAATCCTTCCAAGCACGTCCAAAATTTTAGTTAATAATCTTGTTTTGTATTTTTTATGAGTCAGCAAAATTGACATAATATCGATCATATCACCTATTTTTGACAACTTTGTAAACAAAAGTGAAATTCTCTATGTAAAAATCTTGTAAAATTATATGATACTTTTTCAAAAGTTATTCTAGGAACATTAGAAAATTTAAAATATACTTAATGTTATTGGAAACAAACATTACTTAATTTTTTATCAGAGAAAATTTAGTTGAAAATAAGAGAAGCATGTCTCACCATGGTGATTGGCTTTGAAGGTATGAATTATTGTTTACATTAATATATCGACAACTAAAGTCAGGGTAATTTATCAGACGAAATGGCAGAAGTGACAGTATTTTCAATTTTTAAGTGAACCAGCTTATGTAACTATAAAAGTAATTCTTAAAAATTAAATACTTTCAAAAGTTTAATATTTTATTGATATTTTTAGGTACTTTTTTTTAATGAAGATATATCCAAAGCCTGCACTGTTTCCATCCCTAGAATTGAATCTGGAAAAGAAAAAATTAATAATTGCAGTATGTCTCTCATTGAAAAACAATAAATTAATTATATTTAAAAAATGAAATTAAAATATTTAGTGAAATATGTTGTGAAAAGAAAAATTAAAATCTTTGAAAATGCCACGATGATGGTCAGTCAGAGAATTTGATATGTGCTAGCTAGAAGGAAAGCAAAGCAATTTCTTAAGGCCTTTCTCTTAAAACATGTGACCTATCATTTCTGAACTGCACAATTCAGAAATGATAGGTCCATAGTTTTAGAGAAAACGTTTTTAATACATTTTTTGCATATTAAAAAATATTTTAAAAATACTATTGTATCACAAATTGTAATAAGCTTTCAAATTAATGATCTGTAAAAATAGATCTTTTTAATAACAGCACTTCCAAAAATACACAGATTCAAACTTAATTTTAAAATACTTAACTAATTTATCATTTTTTGTTTTCAAAATTGGAAAAAAAGAAAACAATTCTTGTAAAAATTCATTTTTCATTGGAAAATTATTTTGGCTTCAGATAATAGTGTCCTTAATATATATTATTCATAGAAGTCATTAAAAGCTTTTTTAATTAAATAATGTCTTAGTTTTATTGGCTTTTGTATTATAACATTCAGAGCAGAATTTTGGGTAAAATTGGGTTGAAATTTACTAAAAAAAAATGAAGATTTATATTCTTCAAGGTTCTCTGCTTTTAATTAATATAATCACAAAATTACACAGAAGTTGAATTTTTGAGATTTCATAAAATCATGTAAGGGGTGGGGGTAACAGATGTAAAACAAAAATATTTTTACCATGACTTTCTAAAAAACAAACATTTCTAAAATAATTTAATTCATTTGTGAATAAGTTCTGAAAGTTTTAGTAAAATCTGACAATTATTTGATTTTTGCAAGAATATCAAAATTAATATGTTTATCAAGTGAAAAAAAATGCTAAAAACCTAATGGTAAATATTACATGACCACTGATGTAAAAAAAAAAAAGAAAAAAAAAAAGATTTTTAAGCAAAATTTCGAATATGGTAGAAAGTATTAAAAAAATTCTAAAAAATAATCAAAAATACTTTGGTCTTTCCTCTTAATAATAACATAAACATTTTGAAGATAAAACTTTGTTTTTTTATTAAGTTTGGGGCCTTTTTTCATTGTGCTATGCTGCTTTTTCTCGAATTACTGAAGATACCTATCAAAAAATAAAAGCATTAACTATATATAACATTTTTTTCCAGATTGATTGTAAGAATCTATAAAATCGCCCTTATTGATAAATCTGTCAACACAACATCATTCTTTTTATTAAGAAATCTTTCAAAAATAAAATGTACTTTTCTGAAACATTAAGAAAGATTAGCTGAATTAAACTTTAATTAATCTGAATTAAAACAAATATTGATATGCAACATTTAAGGTATACCAACACTGTAGAAGATATCCCCAGGCTTTGCACTTAAACTGTCTTGAAGTAGATCACATAATGTCACACATTTGATTCACAGCTTCAGTCTTAGATCCTGACATTTCCATTATGACTAACCAAGTAGAAAATATTTGTCACATTTAAACTTGTTTGTTAAATGTTAGAGTGTAAAAACTTTTCTTGTATTTTTTTATCAATAATGGAGTATCCTGTGTAAACATTATCTTCCATTTGAGTGAAATTATTTGCATCAAATCATATATACAAGCTTATTATTTTCTTTCATAATACCTCTTTTTTTATTTACAGGTATCAATGACAGGTGAGAAGGATAAGTCAAAAAGAGACATGCAAACACATGCCAACAAGAAAAACACGTTCTTCATAGGTGTGTGGGTTTTCACAGCATTCCTGTTTAAATAGTCATAAAGGAGAGATTCTGGATTCAAAGTTTTTCATCAGCATTTTTACTAAATTCACATTCCAAAGTACACACCTAAATACATAGTATAGAGCAACTCTTCTAAAGTGTTGTAGGTTAGTATTTTCAGTTCTTATATTTTAAAAGACATGCAAAAACACACCGTGGAGAAAAAACATTCATGTGAATTGTGTGGATCAGTATTTTCTTTAATGTCCAGTTTGAAAGTACATATGCGCAGACACACTGGAGTGAAACCCTTTCCTTGTCAAGTATGTGGAGCAGCATTTTCAGTTAGCTTCAGTTTGAAAAGACACATGCGAATACACACAGGAGAGAAACCGTTTTCATGTCAAGTGTGTGGATCAGCATTTTCTGATAGATCAAATTTACAACAACATTTGCGAATACACACAGGGGAGAAACCATTTTCTTGTCAAGTTTGTGGATCAGCTTTTTCAGATGGTTCAACTTTAAAAAAGCATATGCCAATACACACTGGGGAGAAACCATTTTCTTGTGAATTGTGTGGTTCATCATTTTCCCAGAGCTCCAATTTAAAGCTCCACATGCGAATGCACACTGGAGAGAAACCATTTTCTTGTCCAATGTGTGAATCGGCATTTTCACGTCACCACCATTTAAAAGATCACATGCGAATGCACACTGGAGAGAAACCATTTTCTTGTCAAGTTTGTGGAGCAGCATTTTCACGTCATCACCATTTAAAAGATCACATGCGAATTCACAATGCAAAAAAATGATTTTCGAATGTGTGGTTAGAATTTTCCAAAAATTTCAATTTTGCAAAAGCCTATGGAAAGTAACAACATTTTGTTCTAAAGTGTGTGGATCAACATTTTTAGCAAGTGACATTTTAAAAATGCACATGCAAATATATGTGAAAGGGATACCATTGTGTGTCAAGTGGAATTTTTCCCAATTTCCGGTGAAAAATTTAGAATCAAACTAGAAAGTGCCTAATTTATTTGTCAAATATACAGTAATAACCATAAATGAACACACCCCATCTACTTTTTAATAAAATGTTTTCTTGCAAATCACACAAAGAATTGTTTCTCATAGAATGTAAAGATACTATGCAATCTTTGCCCAAGTTTTCCACAGGCTTATTAATCAATGATTTCTCTCACATTACATCTAGACTATCTATCTCATCAGTGTGTACCAAAGGGCCTGTTGTAGTGCTCACAAGACAACCGCCATTTTAAGAAATAAGAATGTGAACCCTGTTTCATATATTTTATTCAAGGTTTCACTTGTTCATCTGGCTGGGTAGGTAGGTGATACTTTGGACAACCTTTGTGATGTTAGGCTAACAGCTCAGCACTTGTGACACCTCTCCTCACCTGTCGGTACATCCTAATGTGTGGCTGGCACTACAAATGTACAGTACAGGAACCATGTACCAAACAAACATGTCTATCTCACAGCAAGAGCAGACCAGAATTGTCTCCGCATGACTGTTATAGCACCTGGATATACAATTTTCCGATGCTGTTGTTCGTTGATTGCTGAAAGCACTTCATCTCCTCCTTTACTTCCCAGTTTCCCTCAGTCAAAGTGGATGCCACTTAGAAGACTAAACTTCAAAAGGAACGCAATGTGCTGGCTATGAAAGAGAAACACTTGAGATCAAAATAAAATCACCTTCCACGTCTCTATGTGGGCGTCTATACTATCATATTATACAAAACATGGATATGACCAAACTTTACAGGATTGAAAATCAGATGCAAAAGATATGAAAATGTTGCCATACAAAATTGTGTAAACCTCTGCCAAAAAAAAAAAAAGAAGACTTTTCCTTTCTATATATTAAGTGTATTTTAAAAAGTTTATTGTTCATGTTTTCCTCTTAAAAGAACCATTTTTCCCTTGGCACCACTATTATTTGTTACTACCCTTACTCCCTTGGCATTGTTTACTTATAGGATTATAAAAATATGAGGACCATGTTCAATGCAATATTTATTATTAACCATTTTATAAATAACAATGTAAACATGTCTTATATTTTTTATAAAAATATCAATTATAAAACAAAATTTGAATGAACCTGTGATTTTTTGGACACAATACAATTTCTTCTCAGATTATTTTATATCACAGATTACTTCTTGTTTGAATTATCCAATTTTTTTAAAATCATGATCTTGAAATCCAAGGCCTGAAGCTCCAGCAATTATAGGTTACCCCCCCCCCCTACACACTTATTTAGTTTCTTTATAAATTGATAAATGCTAAACATTGTATTAGTTGGTAATATTTGTAGGATTCACATTTTTAGGATGTTGCAAATATAAAATTATTCTTGTAAATTAGTGGTGCTCAACCTATTTTGCCCAATGCACCCTTTTCACTATAAGTCAGGATGTCATTCTCCCCATTCCCATGATTGTCCAACTCAAATTTGCATTCCAAATAATATGCATATATTATTGAAAATCTTAATACTTTTTCTTATTAGTACATATACATTTACATGGATTATTTTTCTAATGGCAACAAAACACAGAAGCTAGTGTAAAGAAAACCCAGTGTGACCTCTCAGTTGCACGGACCGATTGCACATTGCGGGTTGTGCCGTCTTGGGGAGTTCGAAAGTTAGCATTTTGATTCTACTAATCTGTGGCCTCAATTCCCCTCACCGCAAAACACTGGTTGAGAACCCCTGTTGTAAATAAACAATCTAATAAATAAATAGTGTATTTTTTTGTTGTGAATCATCATATATTTCAGTTTTATTCCAATTCTAATCATCACTTTTTTAAAGCAATATATGTTGAAGAGTTGAAGGTAGTTAAAAAAAAAAGCAGTGTCATGGGAAAAACTGTCCTTTTGACACTATGTCTTAATGCAGGGACATCGATCCATGTCCGCCTATATTTTTAATAATAATAATAAATATACTATGTCAGATTTTATTGCACAAGTCAATGTTTTCACAAGAATTTGGTATTAATTGAAAGCTCCTGTTTGATTACATTCTACTTATTCTTGGTATGAAGCAAACGTTTTTTTTTTCAATTTTTTTTTTCTGCATTTCAGGTTTTCATATGACATTTAAACTACTCTATTGTATATGCATGTATGTAGTGGTAATTCACTATACAGAGAAGAACAACACTATAGAATGACTAAAAGAATAAATACACATGTTGTGCCTTGAAACCCCCCACCAGCAGACCCACCATAGAGATAAATATAATACTGATTAAAAAGGACATTCAAAAAGAATTCCATTACCCAAAACTGGCCATTCGTAAAATCTGGCCACCAGACTATAGATAAGAGTTTTTAAAGCTCCATAATTTCTATATTAGAGACATATGGCCTAGTGGATTAAAATAGCGGTTAAAACAGGTTTAGTTCCCTGGTAGGCAGGAGATCAATTGGAAAAGCTACACGTTCTGGTTCAGTGGAAAGAAACTGACAAGTGTTATGAAAGTGAATCAGACTGGTGACTATTAATGGATATGACATATCCTCTGAACATGGAAAGCAGAATGATTGAATAAAGATATCAGTACAAAACTACAACTAGGTTATCAAGTATGAATACAGATACCTGAAGATGGTCAGAGAGGAGGACAACTAAAATGTGAATATGACAATCAAGAAGAGCATGCTTGTTTAACCTTTATCACTCTGTATATGACTTCATTTGCTGTACAAAAAGTTTGTCCTGCCACTGAAGGTGATTCTGATCCCTGAACAATAGTGTCTCTGAATTTCATAGTTGTGTTGTCATCTCCTGCTAGGGCAACAGAAAACAACTTTGAGTGAAATTAACAATAAGGATACTGTAACTGAGAGGCCTTGAAAAAGAATGCAGTAGAAAGGGAAGTGATATTAATAATGCAGAGTTCTAAAGGTTAAATAATAAAGCATGTAATAATGATAAAAGCTGCCAGAAAAAATATTATTATTGAATTTTACTTCCTAGTTTTTTGGTGTTGCATCAGTTGGTAATGAATTTATGTAGTTAAATGTTCATATCGAATCTTTGAGTGTCTTAACAGTGGTAAATTAGGATCTGCACTGAAGCATTCTACTTTCGTAAACTTATCCATTGTTTTTCATTAGTGACTTTGCTTGAAGTGTTAGCACAATAATAATTTTACTGGTACAATGTCACTAGTATTTAACCGACATGCACTTAATAGCCTGAAACAAGTGCCAAAACAGATGTTCCAAAAGCAACTCAATCATGTGACCACCCACTAACTCAAACTCAGATAGCATTCTGAACTTCAACCATTGAATTTTTTTCCTGTATTATTGTTTTCTTAAATACTTCTAAATAACTTTTAAGGATTTATTTTCAAAGATTATTTTTCTTAAAATTTAAAGTTACCATATTCAATATTCAGCCCCACCCACAATATTAGTTTTTCTTTAAATTTGGCAGGAGGTGTTGGAACCATGCTTGTGTTAAGAAATCATTACTTATTGTAGTTAAATAACACTTATAATGTTACTGTTTCTATTAATAAAGTAAAACATGCTAGCAAGGATGAAAAAATTTGACAAAATAATTTAAAAAAATACCTTGGTCTTTCCTCTTAATAATACCAAACATTTTGACGATAAAACTTTGTTTTTATTAAGTTTGGGCCTTTTTTCATCATGCTGTGCTGTTTTTCGGCGAATTAGTGGTGATTCCTAAATTAGATTGTTTACAAGAATAATTTTATATTTACAACATTCTAAAAATGCGAACCAACTAATACAATGCAATGTTTGTCATTTGCCCATTTATAAAGCAATAAAGATTTCACTTTAGCAGAGTGTGATCTACATTTAAGAATTTCATCTACATGCACAATTCTACTGAAGTGTCTGACCTACACTTCAAAAATAGTAATGAAAGAGAGATAAAAAAAATAAGACACGTGACCAGAAATCTTTTACAAATTGGTGGTATAAAATATTTAAAATGGATGTCTGATAAATATGACTTGACCTCATTTACGACTAGGTGGCATGAAAAGTTCATTATAGATTCGCAGTAAATATGATCTGTCCATATGTGGTGGGATTAAGATAAAAATTTGGAAATCCTGTGAAATTTGTAATATTTAGCACATTGAAATAAGTTTTCCAGTGGCATTTCTTAATGATATTCAAACTGTGAGGCAGACAGAGATTATATATATATATATATATATATATATATATATATATATATATATATATATATATATAAAAGTGAACATAGAAGTCAATACTTAGAGGGGACAGTCTGTTTCATGCTAGATGCAATCATCAGGCCATTTGGATAATTCCCTGATTTTTGGCAAATATTTTAAAACAGGGTTGTAGATTTTTTTTTTCCTTTCATCATTGTGGGTGGGAGAAAGTATTCGCTTTGGTGGTAGCCATTATTTATCTATAAAATGGTAAATAATGAATATTACATTATAGTTGGTTCATATATTTCGGAAATGTTTGTAGGTTTTTATAATTTTTGAGTAAAAAGATTTCTTTTAAAATTTATTTCTTAATAAAATGATAATGAATTTTTATAAACTGTTAAATGATAAATATCACATGACTTGGTTCACATGTTTTTATAATGTTGTAAATAGGCATTGCCAAGGGAGTCTTGGTGGTTTAAAATAATAACAGGGTCAACAGAAAAATCATACTTTTGAAACAATGCACAAGCATATTTATTACAGTTGTAATAATAAATGAGCACAACCTTGTATGACATGAGCTATCACTCTAAATATCCTAACAAAACCATGCAAAATACATATGGTTGGATGCAAGCATGTCAACATAGGAGATATATGTTATGGTGACCAAACCCAACCCAAGATGATTTATATATTTAGGCAAATATCAATTTTCAATGGTGATAATTTAAGGTCACAAAAGTCCACTGTTTGCAGCACATGTTGATAATTACTAAATAGCTCTTCAGACATATTACAAACACCGTATAAGTCATCTATAAGATCTGTAATTACACAGATCACCCAATACATGGTGCAGGGTAAGTTGCTTTTCGTGTGCAGTCTCAGCTCTTGACATTCCCATGACTGACTAAATATGAAATAGTTGACACATTTAAGCTCATTGGTTAAATATTAAAGTCATATATCAAAATGATACTAGAGTGTTTTACAGAACCTTGTGTAAGGAAACTCAATGGATCTATTGAGTAGGGTTGTGCAATAGTATTATTTGAATGTAGACCATCTGGAAAAAAAAGCTGCAAAGTCTCAAGTAATTTCTCTGTCCATTCAATAGATTTATTAAAGTGGTGAGGGTAGAAGAGCACAACCTTGTTTGGTATGACAGTTTGATTAGTGCTTTAAATGCACCAATGAAACTGCCCAAAGTATATTTGGTAGTTGGATTTGAGCAACTCAGCAACATTGATATAGGATAGCGTACTTGCATATCCTTGAAACTAAACCCAGCTTAATATGATTTTGTTATTATTTTAATCATTTCATCCCAAACAAGGCAATAATGCCACTAAGATGCAAGGGGTTACTGAGTGTGAGAAAATATGAGAAAGAAACACTATTAAGTAGAGAGGACAATAAAAAAAAAATAGAAATTAAAAAGCCAGGGTGTAATGACTGCCATTAAATTTAAATTTTTGAAGAACAAAGTTGACTAGAAAGCAAGAAGCCAGAAGAGAGTTCCACCAGTGAGAAATGTGAGAGAAAGAAACTGTTAGCATCGAATGTATGGTTATATCTAGCCATTTCAACTGTAAAAGGATGAGACCTTGCTGCCAGTCTAGTAATGTGCTAAAATTCATAAAGTCTAGGTACCAATGAGGAAAATTCATCAGAACAATTACCAAGAAAATATTAAAAGGCACAGGGAAGCTATGTGGGAAAGTGACTGAAGATGTCAGGTCAGGAACCAATAACATTGTAGATTCTCCTTTGTGTTTTATCTAGAGTTATTAAAGTGGCAAGAGTAGATGAGCACAACCTTGTATGACACGAGATATTGCTTTAAATGCACCAGTGGAACTATACAAAGTGCATATGTTAATTGGATATGAGTGAGTCATCTAGTGTAATATCAAATTTTCTACTTTCATCAATTTGATCCTTGGGACCAAACCCAACTTGAAATGTTTTTTTGGATTTGGGCTAATATCAATTTTCAAAGGTGATAATTTAAGAATCCAATGTTTGTAGCCCATGTTGTCAATTATGAAATAGCTCTTCATATATACTAGCAACACAGAAGAAGACATCTACATGCTTTGCAATTACACCCCTTTGGAATATTAATTACTGGCCTGCTGATATAACTCATGCTTTCTCTCATTTATGGCTTGCACTATTACTTCCCAATGAGCATCCTATTTCTTGAGTCATTTACAATTTTCACTTTAGGACAGGCAAAATATTCAGTTTAAGTGATTCAGCATGATTAAAATTGTTTTTTGAGATGATGGTAAAAAAAACTAACTTAGTCTATAGCCCTGTTTAATACAATTCATTAAGAAATTTTACATGGGACTCATTGAATTTCCCAAAGACTCATGCAAATCACCATCTGTGGGTCTCGGGGGACTCATCAACTATCACTGGTCAGGAAATTTTGGATATGCGTTGGTTTAATTGTATTATAGATAATTTTTATCATTATATGTAACTTTTGAGTGTAAGAGAAAGGATTTGGTGTGTTGGAGTGAAAAAATTTGATTTCATCATCCACATGTTTCTGAATACTTTAAGTACGAATTTTTTAATATTGATTACATGAAAAACTGTGCCTGGCACTTGTTTATAAATGAAAGGATATTAATATTCCCTTTCAATGAATTCTTCTTTAAATATTTTGCAGGAGGTGTTCAAACTGTACATACGTTAATAAATTATTACTTATTGCAGTCACTTATTGGGGTCACTCACATCATACCAGCAGGGATGGCCTCGTGTTCACATAGAATAAAAAACATGCACCAAACTAACACTAAAAGTATGTTAAATTGTAAATTAAAATCATAGAATTTATTTTGTGTACTGGTGTGTGTGTGTATTTTTACAAATGTTTTAAGTTTGTATGTGATAAAAGGAAGAAGTCACTTCATATTCTAACAATGTCCCGAGGAGAGGAGCTGGACATCTTGATGTTCCAACAGTAGCAGAATTCAGTATCTTTTAGTGCAAAATCCGTTTTCAGGCAGGAGATGTATCTGTTGACTTCTGGAAGAAATTTTCTTTTTCTTTTTGGTTTTATTTATTTTAAATAAAGTTTTAATGTTATTTGTTTCATTTTATTTTCATTGATTAATAATAAAAATGTCCCTCCAAGTTAATAGCTATGTATAGTCTTGCTCTTTATTAAAGAAAAGCACTTACCTCAAATCATTTTTACACATCACTAACCAAATCAAAGGTAGTGCATTTCGTGAGAAACAGACTTATTAAAATGAGGCTCAGCAATATTCATTTCTGTATTACTACGCATGCTATAGAATACTTTTGAAATGTGATTGGAATAGGCATCCCAAGCTTCCCTAGTTTACAAAGTGAAAACATGTCCAAGTAGTGAAATTTCTATCCGTTTCAACTGCTGATATGAAGTTTCAGCTTCACTCACACATACATTGAATATTGATAGCTTCTACTATTAAGACAGTACCCAGAGACTAAAAGACAAAAAGTGGGAATATCTGTCTGCCTATATATTGTCACTATTTACTTTGTTTGGAGTGTTGCCCTCATCTTTATTGTGATATTCATGGCAGTTTAGCAGTTCTACACTCTGGCTTTCTTCAGGTGATATATGTTGGAATTTTGAACTGAACTGGGGTAGATTGTTCTAGTTCCACGTGCCATACCTTTTCTGGATATCTCTGTTTCAGTTATTTCCCTCTTAGTAACTCAACTCTCCAAGTTATGAACTCACAACTTTTTGGGTCAAGTCACTGGATTACTTCAACCAACATTTTTTATCCACTGTACCATCTTTCCTGCATGAATTTTTGGGACTTATAAACCTAATGTCTCAATTCCCATCTTTTTACCAGAGCTCATATTACAATTTGTTGTTTTTCTATAGCACTCTGTATTACTGATTCCCATATTGTATTCATATCTATGTTTGGCAAGCTTAGGAGATTTTTGTGGCCTAGCATAAGTGCTGATTCCTTAAGATTTTTTGTATTTTTCAGTCATGATCTCTGTAATTTTAACCTCATCCCACATAGCTGTGGTGTGGGGTGGGGGTTGTAGGCAATAATAGGAAGTTGAACACCTACCTGATTTTTCGGGCTCTATTTCACGATATATACTGTAGATAATGGCTCAAAAAGAGCCTAAAAAAATTATACTAATTTATGCCAATAATTCCATAAGAAATTTCAGGTAATTTGCTTTTTAAGCCCCATACTAAGTATCTAATAAAAATTTTCTGAAGTTATGTTTTATTCTAAATTTACATGTCTAATTTGAAAATAACAAAATATTTTTATAATATCTACCATTTTGGAGTTATCGACAATAAAAGTTCGGACTCATGTCATTGTTGGCTACAGCACAGCAGCCATTATTGACATTGTTTGCAGCAGTGTGTGTGCAATAATCAAGACAAGTGAATGTCTATTCCGCAGTAAATATATGCAAACAATGCCAGTAATGACTGCCGTGACACAAATGAGTCAAACCTTTTACTGTCAATAACTCCAAAAAGGTAGATTTTATAAAAATTTAATTTGATATTATAGGAACTCCTTGATTGTGCACGAAATAGAAATATAAAGTAATCGTGTAATTATTACCAATTGGATTAGGTATGAAATGGCCTAGGTGTTAAAATTTCACAAAATTTGGGCTGTTTGATCATCAGAATCAAGGTAAAGCATGTGAAAAGGGGGTGTAATTATTAAAACAAATTAGGACCCATCTGATGATCATTGTTCTATCATGAAGAAGATGGCCCAGAAATTGATAAAATAGGGTGGAATTTCTATAAAAGTAAACTGGTTTGCCTAATAGGGGTGGACTACAGTATCACCTAACTGATACAAATTAATACACAATTCTCAAAGATTTAAAACTTAAAAAATTAAAACAATTCTTATAAAAATTAATTTACATCACCAAAATTTCTTTTATAGGTAATAGTGTCCATAATATATTTTATTCCTAAAAGCAAAAGCTTTTCTAATTAAATACGGTCTTAGTTTTATTGCATTTTTTATTTTACAATTCAAAGCAAATTTTTTGTATCTGTGGTACCAGTGTTCGGAACCACACACAAACACACACATATATATATTTTTTATTGAAATTGAAGTAGATTTGAACAGCGAAATTAGATCAGAACAATGACTGGAAGTGACGTCAGGGATTGGAACAAAACCCCCGCTAACATGTACTGTTAATATAAGTACCGATGCTTCTGCTACCACGAAGATTACTACTACTGTTACTACCGCCGAGGAGGAATGCAACTACTTATTACTTTAAGCCGCGCACAGAAATCTTTATCTCTCCATCACAAGAGTCGTATATCCTTCTGAGACGATTTCACAACAAGCTAATCACAACCCACTCTCTGTTTAGAATCCAGTGTATGAGTTTTTACGTCAATTATTTTCTTTTCTGTAACCCGTTTCTTTTCTGCTATATAAAAGACATTAACAATTCAACCATGGAATAGTTGTTTGTCCGGCTTTCTGCAGATATATTTTTTTTTTTTTTTTTTTTGGTGCATTCTAAATTTCTTAGCACAGACTCTCCAGTCATGTCTACACCTTCATTCGACCGTGAATGGATGAACATCACTTCTGTTTTCTGGATCAAACCAAACACAATGTGGGCAGGAAGCAGGATTAAACCAGTGGACCGGTCGAATGATTTACGGATGCTCAGTGGACCTACGGTCACTCCCTTGAGTTCGGTTAAGACCGAGTAGACACCTCAACCCAGAGAGTAAAACGTCGGAGGTTGAGGGGCTGAGGCGAAAGTGTTAGACTGGTAACCGTGACTAGGATAGACCCGTGGGAGTTACCACGGCCGTCCGAAAGAGGAGAGAGGGTTGCATTTGTGTTGTCCAGTCGGGACCAAGTAAGACCAGAAAGGACTCTAGTCTTTGGACTATATTGGTCTAAAAGCGACATCAGGAGGAAAAGAGAAGGAAGCAAGAAGGAGGAAAAAGAAACAAAACACGGAGCGGCGGACCTCAGGTAAGTCACTTTTTGCTTTTTTGTTTTGACTTTGTTGACGTTGTACGCAGTTGAAGCGCCACCACCGTGTTAAGTATTTTTCCTTTCGTTCTGTCGTTGAAAGTGGTAGTTGACAAGACGTTAGGACGAGCGTAGCAGGATCAGATGACCTTGGGGACGTGGGAGTCCCCGAAATATCGATGGGTTTCAGGAGGCTGATAGGTAGTATGAAGCGGCGTTAGCTTTTCCGGAGTTGACGACTCGGGACAGTGGTCCTATTCAGGTTTTGTTGGCCGATGTGTATGTGGACGCGCTGAGGGACAGGGACCTGAGGGGCGATGTTCTGAAGGGGGGACCGGTCAGCCTGGCCGCAGCCATAGAGGCGGCTCGGACCAGCGAACGACTCTGGGATAGAATAAGAGGGGGTGTTGGTAGGAATCCCCGGGGGGCAAAGTAGTGATGAAAAAGAAGGACCGGGAGCAGATCCAGATACGGGGCCCGAAAGAAGAGGTGGAAGAGGACTGGAAGGCTGAGGTAGTTCCCAATAGGAGAGCCTGGGACTTGCGTTATGGGTTTCACAAGCCCACACCGGGCCGATATAGGTTGGTGTGCTAGACTTGCAAGTATGGTGGGCATCGGGCTCGCGACTCTCCGACAAACTATGGCGACAACCCAAGGTCTTTGGGGCCGAACTGCACGACTTGTGGCGGGTTCGGGCACAAAGCTCGGTGGTGTACGACAGGAGACCGTAAACTGGGGATAAAGCGAGTTAATACGCTGGTGCCCCCTACCGAGAAGGAAAAAGGTCCGGGAAACGCCGATGGGTCACCCGTGAAAAAGTAAGAAGCAGGGTGGCCTCAGTGCAAGTAAGACCTCTGAGATGCTGAACGTGTGGTGTGGTCGGGCACTTTTCGGCCAGTTGTAAGGAGCGAAGGTGTTGGCGCTGTGGAGGAGCGGGTCACCAGAGACGAACCGGTCCTCGCAGGAGAAAGATGGACCACACCGAACGGAACAACCTTAAGTTGAATAGAGGGGAGAAATGGGTTGCTAGTCCGAGAAAAGAGAGTCATCCAAACTCTACCCCACCCAGGAGGGCCCCTAGACAGAAATTGGAGCCTCTAGAAAAAGGTGAACTCCTGTCACCGACTCCCACGTCTCGGTTGTCGAGAAAGCGGGAGGAAGGGAGAGAACATACGGGAAGGAGAAAAGCACACGTATACCTTTTGCTGAAGGAAGGGCCAGACTTCACCTGTAATGTGTTGCTGGGAGACAAGAAGGTGAAGGCCCTTGTCGATACTGGAGCTTCAGTGTCACTGGTTAGCTCCAAGGTTTTTAGACAGTTGGGACTGAAAACGAAGCTTAGTCCCGTCGATCTGCTAAGTCAGGCTGATAGTAGCAGGATGAGGATTGAGGGTATGACGTGGCTACCTTTCCAGTTGGCAAGAACCAGTGGTTTATGTGGCACCTGACTTGTGTGGTGAGCTAATTTTGGGGAATGACTGGCTTAGGCAGAATAAGGCACAGATCCGTTTCGACCCCGCCACCCTAACATTGGACGGGGTAGAGATACTGTTGGGAGAGGATAATTATGAACAATTGCCAGTGGTGGCTCAGACAGATATAAAGCTTCCCCCTAGGACTACTGTATCTGGGAAGGGCAAGATTATAACAGAAGGAGTGCTGAACAGTGACCTGTACCAAGTGAAGAGGTCGGGGACCATTCCCTTACTGTTAACCAATACTGCCAATAAAACTATTAAAATAAAGTAGGGAGAGGAGCTGGCACAGGCGTGCCCAGTGAGAGAAATCGAACAGGTGAGAGTATGGGATGAGAATAGGTCTGGGAATAAGACAGGTAGCGATGAAATAAGGAATGAAGATATAACAGCTCCTGAGCGTTATAGGAGGAAATTGAGTGGGGCTGTTTTTACCATTAAAACAGACCACCAACCCCTCAAATATTTGTTAGAGGCGGAGTGGACGAATAAGAAGATACAAAAGTGGGCATTGAAGTTAAGTGGGTATAATTGCAGAATAGAATATTTGGCAGGGAAGGATCGGTTATCGACGATTCCGAAGCAATTAGAGACCGAATCTGTCAGGTTGGAGCCGGGCGTGGATAATAAAGCATTCCAAATTAATGTGATCAATTCACAGGCGTTGAAGGAAAGACTTGGTTGGGATGATCAGGAAACGAGTGAAACGGAGACTGTTTCCGACCCCCACTGGAGAAATATGATTAGGCAAAACCAAGAGGATAGCGAGATAGCAACTATCAGGTCCAGGGTAGAGGCACGGCGTACTTCTAAATATATGGTGCACGATGGAGTGTTGTATTACCTTTCAGGAAGAGATGAGGAAGTAAGTTTAAAAATGGTGATACCTGAGAAGTTGAGAGCTGAAATTCTAGACCAATGCCATAGGAGGTTAGGACACCTGGGAATTGATAAGACGTATGGATTAATAATGAGAAATTACTACTGGCCTAAGTTGTTTAATGATGTTGTAAACCATGTAAAAAAATGTGTAACATGCCAAGTACAGAGTCGAAGGAGTAGGGTTGCCCCAGTATTAGAATCAGAAAGTAAGCATGGATATTTCCGGGCCCTATGGAGAAACACATAGAGGTAATCTTTACATGGTGAGTTTTGTAGACTGGCTAACGAATTGGCCTGGGGCATTTGCCATACCGGATAAGAAAGCACGAACGGTGTCAGATATAATACTGAACGAAATATTCCCTAGGTATGGGGCCCCCGAACAGTTGGTTACCGATAATGGATCGGAGAATGTGAATCAGATTACGAGAGAGACGTTGGGAGAATTAAACATACAGCACATAACCACCTCTCCATATCACCCCCAAAGTAACGCTAAGGTAGAGAGATTTCATAAGACCTTCGCTGATGTGTTGGCTAAACTAACAGAGGATAATAGGGAAAATTGGGATTTATTCGTAACCCAAGCGTTAGCAGCTGTGAGATTCTCGATGAACGAGACGACGAAGTTTTCCCCTTATTACTTGATATATGGCATGGATATCTTACCTATAGACAATCTGTTACGACCTAGGAGGGAGTATTTAGGAGAGGATAATCACCAAATAGTTTTAGAAAAGCAGCATAAAATTTTTACGCAGCTGAGGAGGAGGATTCAAAGGGCCCAGAAAAGGCGAAACAATAGGGTAAATAAAAATAGAGAAGAAGTTTCCTTCCAGATAGGTGATCCACTGTATTATAAAATACACATGAGAGAAGGTAAATTGGACCAGAGATGGAGTCCATATTATAGGATCGCGGAGCAGACGGGTCCGGTTTCCTTTGTGATCTGGGACCAATTGACCGGACAGTTAAAGAGAGTGCATGCGAATGATATAAAGTGTTGACTAAATAACTCGCTTAATATATTTACCGCCTCGGTAAATGTCAGTTCATTAGTTCTTTTCGGTAAAATGTAATTTACCAATTTGTTATGCTCAGCAGTTCCTAATTTACTTAAAAGAAGCCTAACCTTCTTTCCTTCAGACCACAAATGGCAGTCCTCGTTATATATGTCTGTATATTTTTTTAAATATTCTTGAAAAGTTACCTCTTCATCTGGACTATACGTAAATATTTCAATTGAATTCCATATTGTATTCTCTGGGAAGGAATCATTTTGTAGACTTTTCTCTTTCCTGTTCTCGGTTATTTCCAGAATTTTGCTTTGAAACTCCTCATGCAATTGTTCCATTTTCTGTTGGAATTGCAACTGTCTATTGAAAGTTTCCTCCTGTAACTGCTTCTGGAATGTATTCTGTTGTTCCAATATTTTCGTTTGTTGTTCCAATTGGAACTTTAAAAAATCTTGGAGTAGACTTTTGCATTCCTCCATTTTTTTTTCAAAGTGTAAATCCGAGACTTTGTCGCCCACGTTATTTGTGGCGAACACAATTTTTTTTCCTCCCTATGAGTACGAATTTCGTCGTCAAAATCCACTGTGGCGGACGAACTTTTTATTCCTCCTTATGAGTGCAAATCTTCGCTGCCAAAAGTTGTATTGGCGAACGAATTTTTTTTCTGCCTCTGTATGAGTACGAATTTTCGTCGCCAAAAGTTGTTTTGGCCAACGATTTTTTTTCTCCCCCGTATGAGTTCGAATCTTCGTCGCCAAAACTTGTTTTGGCCAACGATTTTTTTTTTCTCCCCCGTATGAGTTCGAATCTTCGTCGCCAAAAGTTGTTGTGGAGTTATTTCCACAATAGAACTTGTAGTCGGACTAAATGCGTCCTAAATGGGGTAAACGTACAGAAACGTTAGGAACTTGTAAATAAGTGTTACGCAGAGTAATCGAGTTGTGGTCGCTGATAACTACTCCTCCCTAGACTACCTACTGACTCCTACTTATAATAGGTGGGAGAGTCTATTACCTAGACAAGGTGTCTTTCACTACAACATAAAGCTAGCTGAAATAGGAGAATGGAAAGGAGCTGAAACAAAAACAATAGAAAAGGCTGAGGAAAACTACGTTGGTTAGAGTCTGGGAGTGAAGGTGAATGGAGTGAGGAGATTGAAATTAGCCCAACTACCTTTCGAAGGGAGGTAAGTCGGACCCCAGCGGGACATTCTGAGGAAGCAGGGATTGAGCCTAACCTTAGGGAAGAAGAACTGGGTGAATGGGAGGAAGAGGATGAAATTCCGTTAGCTCAATTGCAGAGTAAATTGCAGGCTGAAAAAGCACCTAGTGTTAATGAGGAATTACTACTAAAACGGCGATTGAGTGGAGCGGTGCAGCCCGAGCCCAGAGATTAAGTGAAACCAGTACAGTGGCTGTGGTGAATGAGTGACGGTCTGGGACTAACTGTGCATTTATCATCAGTGCTGGTGAACTGTGTGGACGGGCCCCATGCATACACGGCGCTGGTGGTGGTGTGGGTCGGTGCTTGAGGTATCGCTCAGCCACCCGATAAAAACAATAAGAGAATGATTGAGTAAGACGAATTATTGCAGACATGAGCGAGAGGAGGCTCGTGGTACTGACGATACTAGCTGTGGTAGCTAATGCCTGGGAACACAGTGAGAATACTGTATTTAAGAAGACTAGGGAAGTGATTATAACTAGATCAAAGTGGTTGATAACTTTGGTGATAGACCTGTAGCCATATGATAAGTTACTGGGTCAGTTGAAGAAGACCGAAGTGGAAAAGCTAGATACAGCCAGGACCCAAGTCGCCGGAGACTATTTACAGACTCCGGAATACCGCCGTATATTATACTCCTTAGCTCAGGAATCCCTAATACTTTAGAGACAATGGAAGGATATGAGTTACTATTTGAAAGGAATAGAGTTGTTACGGACCAGGCAAAAGAGGGCAGTATTACCTATAGTGGGAAAGGCATTAAGCGTGTTGTTTGGTACAGTCTCCGAAGGCGAAGTGCCAGAGTAAGTAAGAGGAAATTAGAACGGTAGAACAGAGACAACAAGCAATGGCTCAGTCGGTTAAAGAGAGCGTATCTATACTCAATGTTACTAGGCTGGAATTGGCTAAGAATAGAGGGAGTATCAATTGGTTGATTTCTCACCTACGGGTTTTTAGAAAGAAAGAAGTGATAAATGTAACCACGTCTGTAACAACCGAATTACAGAAATTAGAGGGGTTTTTGCAAAGGTATTTTCAATTATTAGCTATAATGAGTAAGGTACGTCAAACAAGTCACTCTTTAACGGTTTTGTTAGAGCATGTGGACGTGGGAGCACAATTAGACATGCTGTCGCTGGGACACCTGTCTCCGAGTATAATAACGATTAAGAGAAGTTTGAAGAGAATGTGGCTTTGTTAGAGCTGGTAGGAACGAATGCCAGTGGATGGGCGGGATTGTGGGAACCCATTGTAAGAGAGATTCATAAGATGTCGCTAGAAAAGATACCGGCGTTGTTAAGGCCAATCGATAAAATTGATCTTGGACTGTTGAAGTCGGAGTTAGATAAGATAGGTACGCCGAATTTGGGCTGGAAAGAGAATTTGGTTGCTATAATAACCTGGCCGACCGTTGTGGGAATTATACTAATGATAGTCGTGGCCTTGCTAGTTTGGTGGTGGTAGAAGAGGCGTGCGGTGTTATCGACCGGGCAGAATAAACTGGCACGGGGGTGCATGAGTGAAGGAGGGATTTCAGTTAGTGCACTTTACCAAGGTAGGTCCGACCCGAGTGCATTGGGACCCCTAAGTGATATTGAAGAAGAGTCCACGATTGTCGTGGAAGGACCTGAACCAACAAAAGATTCGACAAAGCCTGTTGTGAAGGCGAGACAAAATCGGAGGGACAGATTTACGAAATAAATCGATTTTTTATTGATTTTTGTAATAAGACTGAAATAATTGGTAAGGAGTGTTGCGAACACCAATAAAAAAAGGAAAGAACACTCGAACTAGTGAACTATGTGAAAAGGTTCTACTGCACGAGATCACCACAACAGTGAACTTTAACCGGAAGTTGCATGTACATATGTATCGTATGGACAATGAAAATGTAAGTGGGCATAATGAGCCCTAAGAAGAACTGAGGACTCTACCTTTACATACTGGAAGAGACGTATGTTTTAGACCCTAGTCAGAAGCATGTTGGACTGGGTTTTCTCATATTTTGTTGATAGGAAAGCTCGTGTGTCATTTACTAGTAAATGACAGATGGGTTGGGGAGGAAATGTAACAGAGAGAGTTTGGGAATCACACACATATATTTTTTTTAATAATAAGAATAAATCTTGACATATTCATTAAAACCCAACAATTATCTGATTTTTGCAAGGATTTCCAAATCATTGCATTTTTCACAAGAATTTCCTATATTTATTGTCAATTGTTGACACAAAAACAAAATTTTTAACCAAAATATAATTTAAAAATCAATCAATCAATATATATATATATATATATATATATATATTTTAAATAAAAACAGATTACTTTAAGGTTCCATATAATAAATTATTTCACCACAGCCCTTTTAAAAGACAGTGGATCATCAGATTTATTTCCAAATAATATATATATATATATATTATCCCTCACTGCTAGCACAACTCTATATTCAACACCTGAAGATTGTCTTGTGCATGAAACTCCAAGTCATGCTATTGGTGAGGGATAATATGTATATTTATTAATATATACTTAATAGCTCTGTTGTATTGAATTGAGCACTGTTTTATTAACACCAGAACTATATGTGCAATATATTATAATTATACATACATATATATATATATATATATATACATGAATTGGTTGGATGAGTGATTTTTGCTAGTCTATATTAACAGTCATGCTTAGGAGAGTGCTTGTCCACCTTTGCAGGGAGACAGATGTGTCTGTGTTGCAGATCTGAAGACTCCATTTTTTGGATTGCTAACCACCATTGTCGGGATGAGATGTTTGGGGAGGTGGTATAGGTGAAGAAGCTGTCTCCAGTACCTCCACCTACCCACCCAATGAGCAGGCACAGACCTGAATAGAACATTTATATATGATATGGTAAACAGTGTTCACATTCTTATTTTTTGACACGGCATTTCTTTGTTTTACCTTGTGAGAATGCAGCATGCTCTTCTCCCACTTTCAGTGAACACTGATGAAATTGAGGGTTGGAATGGTGGAAAGCTTGACTGAAGGTTGCCTTGTATGTTTACAAATTGTAATATTTTACAATCAAATAATTTCTAAATATGTCATTATTTTATTGCTGTCTCTGATTTCATGAACAGTCAAAATGAACTGAATGCCTTGCTTTCAAAGTCACACCTCACAAGTAGCTGAGTGTTCTCCAACAATGCCAATGGTCAATGTTGAAGCTGGATGATTTAGAACCAAAATGAGTTCATTTTTTTTTTTTTAAATATGCAGAAGGAATTAAGAATATTTTTATATCATCAATTAGTGTTATACTATTTAATTTTATTTCTGAACATTTTTTTTCGTATTGAAATGAAAAATCTAAATTTAATCATTAGAATAAGCTTAATCCATATATCTTCTTCGATGGGTCATGTCTCTTCAGGATGTTGACAATCATGGCTTGCCACAATTTCCTGTCTTGCATCACCAATTATAAAAAATATTAATATATATGATCAGATGTATTGAGTTGAAACAAAAGTTTGTAGTGCATTTCAGTAGGTTGAACATGTGATTTTGTTTAATACGTGACTGAAACTCATGACATATTGTGTGTAGATTCAGAATGCCAGTTCTCATCCTCAGGTACAAATACCATTGGGAAAGGTATCTTCTCCTCACGGTTATGAGTTAAATAGTAAGGCTTATATCAGAAAATCATTATTATCTCGCCAAAATTCTTACAATCCAAAAATATATACTGGCTTTAAATAACCTCAAAAAAGGTTGATAAGCCATAAAAAAACACATCAAATTGTTTTCAAGCACACCCATCTGCTCAGGCCCATCTGTATTTCTTCAAAACTCATAAAACAAATCTGTGGTTTATATAGCAACAATGCTGATCAGATCTTAGCTCAAGTAGTTCTGAAAGTAATAATTTTTATTTGTAAAAAAAATAAATACTTTTTTCTTTTGTTTTAGAACAATGAAGTATTTGAAAAAATAGAGGAATTATAAATAAATGTTTTCTCATTAAGACTAAATTAAAAAAAAAAAAAAAAAAAGAAATGAAGAAAAACAATCCCTAAAGTAAAAATAGGATATGTTGGCATTTTTTTCTCCAATGAAACTAAAATACATTGAATGGGATTGCAGGGATCCATAAATAAGCAGGAGTTGTGTCCCCTGCCTTGTTAAGTTATAGTAAAGGAAGGGAAGTAGAATTCCCATAATGCACTAGAAAGAGAGTTTTGGTGTGAAAAGCCTGGTCATATATGATATCTGATAATGTTTTGTATATCCGACTAGAAATAATATAATCATGTTATTCATGGTCTAAGAGAAAAATTTCTAAGAAAAAAAGTGGATGGGTTACATACATTTATGATTATTATTATATTTATCAAATATGGCGGATGGGTCTCAATTTTTAAGAGGAAATCTGGAAAGATGTCAGTCAACATAGAGTAGTTTCTTTTCGCAATGTGTTTGCACAAACATTTTAAAATAGTCACTTGCTAAACATTCTGTCCCTCATATTTTAGAAGAAATTTTTTTATTTTTTGTATGTATTTGCATGTGCTTTTTCAAACTGAATTTATGGGAAAATCCTAATCCACAGACCTGACAAGAACATGGTTTCTCTCTTGTGTGTATATGCATATGCTTTTTCAAATCGGAGCTATCTGAATAAGCTGATGCACACACTTAACAAGAAAATTGTTTCTCTTCTGTGTGAAGTCGCATGTGCTTTTTTAAAGCAGAAATATCTGAAAATGCTGATCCACACACTTGACAAGAAAATGGTTTCTCTCCAGTGTGTACTCGCATGTGTTTTGTTAAACCAGAACTCTCTGAAAATGCTGTACCACACACTTGACAAGAATATGGTCTCTCTCTAGTGTGTATTCGCATATGTTTTGTTAAACCAGAACTCTCTGAAAATGCAGATCCACACAATTTACAAGAAAATGGTTTCTCTCCTGTGTGTACACACATATGCCTTTTTAAACTGGAACTATCAGAAAATACTGTGCCACACAATTCACACGAAAATGGCTTCTCCCCTGTGTGTATTCGCCAGTGCCTTCTTAAATTGTAGCTATATGAAAATGTTGAGCAACATACTTGACAAGAAAATTGTTTCTTGCCTGTATGTATACACATGTGTCTGCTTAATGCAAAACTCTCTGAAAATCTGCACCACACACTTGACAAGAAAATGGTTTCTCTCCAGTGTGTATTTGCATGTGTTTTGTTAAACCAGAACTCTCTGAAAATTCAGATCCACATAATTCACAAGAATATGGTCTCTCACCAGTGTGTATTCGCATATGTTTTTTTAAAGACGAATTTGCTGAAAATGATGATTCACACACTGGACATGAAAATGGTTTCTCTCCAGTGTGTATGCACATGTGTTCCTTTAAATTGGAGCTCTCTGAAAATGCTGTGCCACACAATTCACAAGAAAATGGTTTCTCTCCTGTGTGTACTCGCATATGCCTTTTTAAACTGGAGCTATCTGAAAATGTTGATCCACATACTTGACAAGAGTATAGTTTCTCTCCTGTGTGTATGCGCAGGTGTTTATTTAAATTTGAACGGGCTGAAAATGTGGATCTACACACATGACATGAAAATGGTTTCTCTCCTGTGTTTACTCGCATGTGTCTTTCTAAATTGGAACTATCTGAAAATGCTGATCTAGACAGTTGACATGGAAATGGTTTCTCACCTGTGTGTACTTCCATGTGTCTTTTTAAACTGGAACTATCCGAAAATACTGTGCCACACAATTCACAAGAAAATGCCTTCTCTCATCTGTGTAATCACCAGTGCCTCCTTAAATCTGAAAATGTTGAGCCACATACTTGACAAGAAAATAGTTTCTCACTTGTGTGTATATGCATGTGTTTTCAAATGAGATGTTACAGAAAATATGGATCAAATAAATTCACAATACAGTTGTTTCTCTACAATGTCTGATTGCATGTGTCTTTTCCAATGTTAACTCTCCTAAACTGTTGACCCACACATTTCATCAGTGTAAGGTTTGTCTTCTTTATATATTTACATGTGTTTTTCAATTCTAAACTGTGAATACTGTCACATGAAAGTACATGGTATCCTCTTATATCTTTTAAACTGAATTCTTTGAAAATGCTCATCCACGCACTACAGAAAAATATGGTTTCTCAGCCGCATGTTTTTGCATGTCTTTTTAAATTTGAAACCTATGAAAATACTGATATGTAACAATTCACAAGAGTTGCTTAACACTATATTTTTGGATGTGTATTTTGAAATGTGAATTTAGTAGAATTCAGATATAGACATTCAATTAATGAAGAATTTCTCTATTATGAACTTGTATATGACTATTTAAACAGGAATGCTGTTAAAAGGCCCATTCACACACCTCCTAAGAAGGTGCTCTTTCTTTGGCATGTGCTTACATGTCTTTTCAAATTATCATCCTCACCTGCTACTGATATCTGTGAATAAAGAAGAGATTTTATGAAAGAAAACAATAAACTCATACTTTAATAGTTGAAAATAATGTAACTTAAATAAATACAAAACAAATTATTTATCAGAAGCAAAACGATACTCCATTATTGGTAAACCTGTGAGAAAATTGTTTATGCTCTAACATTTAACCAATAAGTTTGAAGGCATCAAATGTTTTATGCATGGTCAGCAATGGGAATGTATGGATTAGAGACTGCACCTGAGGAGCTAATGAGTCACATATCAGGTGGTCTACTTCAAGACAGTGTAATTGCAAAGCTTGTAGATGACTTATACTGTGTTTGTCATATGCCTGAAGAGCTACTTAGTAATTATCAACATGCGCTGCAAGCAGCTGATTTTTGTGACCTTATCATTATTGAAAATTAATATTTGAGTAAATACAAGACCCATCTCAGTTTGGGTTTGGTCACCACAACATATATCCACTTTGTTGACATGCATGCATCCAACTGTCATATGTACTTTGCATTGTTTCATGGGGAGGAGGGGGGGGCAATAACTTGCATCATATAAAGTTGTGCTCATTTATTATCCCAACTGTAATATACTGAATTAATGGACAATTAATGGGTCACTACAGATGGTTCTGTAAACAGTCAGCCACCATTTTGACATTATGAAAAATGAACACACTTAGATGGTGGGGCTTTTACAATACTGAGCTACAGAAAAATCACATATCCTGACTTACATGTAAGGTCAAGATTTTGGCGACTGCAGTTTCTATAAAACATTTAGCTCTTCTATCATTCAGACAAACAACTGTACATACGTAGGCTTACAGTAAAACACTGGTTCTCATATGATCACTGAAGTTAAGTAATGTTGAGCCTTGTCAGTAAGATGGGCGACTACTTGGGAATACCAGATGCTGTAAGCTTGAATCAGAAAGCAGAGTTCCAATTCCTGTTGTGTTTGTTATATTCATTTACATGCAAATACCCTTGGGAAAGGTATAACTCCACCTGTTCCGCCACCAGCTATGGTTAATTCATAAAACTTGTACCACTAAACTATTTTTATTAAAAAAAAATCTTACAACCTAAAAAATATTTTCTGGCTTTAAATAACCTACAAATGGTTTATAAGCCATAGAAAACAAATCAATCAATGTACAATGCATTCTTACTTAAAGTTGAGCATTATTCATGAAATATGATACAACTGTTTACATTCTAACATTTACGCTGTGTAATTGTGTTCAGCTTTTGACCTTCTGAAAAAAGAACAGCCTGAATGAAACAGATAAGAAAGTTTGACATTTTCATTTTTAACTGTGTAGCTTAACTGAAAACAAATATGGCAACTAAAATATTTCAGAATTTAAGAGACTTAAGTTGGACAAAAATATTTACACCTTTAAATCTAAATTTGTTCTGAAAACAAATAATTTTCTTCAAATTATTTCTTGTACAGTCCGACCTCTTTAATCTGGCACTTTTGGAAGCAGGCCAGTGAGGAACTACAGAAAATGCCAGATCACAGAAATCACTCCTAAAAAAAATAAATTTTAAAAAATGTAAACAGTCTTGCCAGCTCATTCCACATATATATTACTGTTATCAAAGGTAGAACAAAGCTTAAAACATGAAATAAAACAATTAGTAATGCTTCCAAACTAGGTTTTCATTGTCTCATGCAACAAGAGCTAAAAAAAAAAGCCTTAAACCAAAAAATAGTATATATACTTACTGTGTACTGTAGTAGGCCTATAAAGAATCTGTTGCTCAATCAAGAAATAATAGTGTATGTACAGTACAATAATTACTCCTTTTGTTTCTTTAAGCCATACACAGTGAATGATCCAATGCCATAGTACTCACACAAAGTCTTTACAGACATTCTGTAATCTACTTTTTTATTGAATTTTAGGTAATTTGGCTTTAAATTTACTATAGTTATCACTCTTAATTTCTGATAATGTTGTGTATGAACAAACATATTTACAAAACTTAGCACAAATATATGCATACAAAATATTCAAAATTCTTTAAAAATACTAGCGTTTGATGATTTGTACTATGATGAGTAACTATAGTTTTTAATTGATAATAATAATAATATTACTTAAAATATAAAATTTTGAAAAGATTTTTAAAATAATTCTAATTAAAATTAAAAGTAAGGAAAACAATTCTGCCAAAATTTATTATTCATTCAAACATTTTTTTCTTAAAATAATCGGGTCCTTAATATGTCTGATGTATAATTAAAGAGTCTTAGTTTTATTGCATTTTTATTTTACAATTCAGAGCAGATTTTTTGGTAACTGGTGTTTCTGTTTTACAAAAAAAAAAAAAAAAAAAAATTGAGCATTTAAATTCTCCAAGGAGTTCTGTTTTAACTCAACTAATTAAGGGTCTTAAATTTAATGTCTTCAAATTTCATAATAAATAATAAGTGTGTGTGAGGGTAACAGATGTAAAAAAAAAAAATATATATATTTTTAGCAAGATTTAAAAAAAAAAAAAAAATCTAAAATAATTTAATTCATTTGTGAATAAGTCCTGAAAGTTTCAATAAAATCCAACAGTTATTTGATTTTTGCAAGAATTTCCTAATCAATGTTTTTCACTTAAAAAAGATATTAAAATTTCTTGTACTAATATTTGCCCGCATGTCCTACCTCCACTAATGCAAGAAAAACAAGATATTTTAGCAAAAGGATTAATAAATGTAATTAAGTAATAAGAAAATACTTTGGTCTTCCATCTTAACAATAAACAATTTGATAATTTATCTTAGTTTTTATCAAGTTTAGGGCATTTCTTCATCATAGTTGTTTTGTTTTTTTAGTGAATTAGTGGAGGTACTTAGTTTAAATGTGTAAAATACATGGTCAGAAATCGGAATCTGAACAACATCATCTACAGGGTGGTCTGAATGTCTTGTCACCCCCACCTCTCTTACAAATTGTAGATGATGATGTCAGCCAACTGAAATGGAAAATGATATTATGTGGAGGTGACAAGACTTTCAGACCACCCTGCACTTTTAAGACAATGTATTTGCAAAGTTTGCAAATGCTATGTAGGAATTGGGGACTTTACAATATTTAATTAATTACAAACAAATGCTAATGAATTAATTACAGCAAGTTTTATTGAAATCCCACGTTTCAATTTTTACAGATATGTAGAATGATGAACTAAATTTTTGTCGTATCATCATGACTTTGTTTTAAGAAATGTAAATACCACAGACAAAAAAAAACGAAAACAAATTTAACCTGGTATTGTATGCAAATTATTTTATTTAATTTTTCCGTAGTTTTTTCTTTTGAACGACTAGAATATAGTTATTCTACGATGGAATAAAATTAGTTATAAAAATAATAATGTTTATAATCAATTAATTGAGCCATAAATAATGTGGGGATTAGGATAATCAGTAAAACAATAAATTCATTGGCTTGCTTTCAATCTAAAAATGCTTTAAATATTAGGGACTATAATTGTGATAACACCGGCTCATGTCCAGCAGGGACTAAATATCTTGAGAATAAATAAATAAACATGAAAAGTTGTGTCATGGAAATAGAGAAAGAAAAAAAATTGACAAAAATCTCCTGAACAGAATTTAATATTAATCACAATGACTTACTTGTAAAGACAATTTAACAAATGACAAGAGAAGAGGGGTTTCTTTTAGAATTCACAACGATGTGAACACAAAAAATGAAATTAAAAAAAGAAAAGCAAATGAATTATTAAGCTAATAAAAAAGGTTCAAATAATTTCTAATGGACGATTCGCAAAACTGAAAATAATTTTGTACATTCAATAAGAAGGTTGTGGTTAACTTTTAAATCTTTCGCAATTTTAAAGATATTTTTTTCGTAATTCCTGGTTCGTTAAAAAAAAATCTGAATAAATTTTATTAATATAAAAAAAAAACCAAAGCAATTAATACTTACTGTTTTCTTTCACTTTAGGATTTGAGAAATTGCGAGAAACTATAACATTTTAAATAAACTAATGTTTTCTAGTTAAAAATCTTTATGTAGAACAATGGTCGTCGTTTTCGATTAATGCAAAAATGATAACGCGAGACATAAGTCAAAGGGAGATAATTCATACAAAACATGAACACGAGAAATATGACTTCTTTTCTTAGTAATATTTAAGAAAGTTAAAATTTATTGAATGGAATCAATGATTTATAAAGGCTGAATTTGATGAAATGACAAGACTTTACTATTACGGACCCTCTAATATGCATGCGCAAACGAAAAAGTGATATATTTCAAAATATACATTAATGTTTCCACTAATTTTCAAAAAATGTCTTGATTTTTTTTATATGTATTCACATATATACTCCCACTGATGGGGAGTTCTAGTTTGGTTTGTTTTACGGCATATCAACCTCAATGGGTTATTTGGTCATTTAATGCTGACAAGATTTTTATTGCTGGTAATATTTTTTCAAAAAATGTATTACTGATAATATTTTCTTTTTCTTAAAAATGTATTGCTTTCATAGGTGTTTTGATCCCAGTTTGGGGGTTAACTATTTGCTCATAGCTGGGACCCTAGCAGATGCTACCATCCCAGGTCAGGGTGAACCTGGGAACACCAGAAATTAAGAGGTGGTTCCATACGCCTCAAAACCTCAGACCTTGCTGTTGGACGTAGTTTATCGTCTTACCCAGGATGGGAGAGTTCTGTATGTACCTTTTTCCTGTAGGAACTTTTTTAAATGCAGCTATTTTTGATTGTCTGCATGTGTTTGATTCATCCAAATAGCCACTGTTCATCAACATTTCCAACTATATCTACTCAAACAATTGTTTTTTATCAATTTCATCAGACCCAAATAATTTAGACAGTCAGGATCTGAGATTAATAATCTTTTATCTCTTAAATATTGGAAAAAATGTTCACTCAATTCTTCTACTTCAAACTTCATTTGCACATGCATATTAGAGGAGTTCGTAATAAAGTCTTACCAATGAAATTATATCATCTTTTTTCTCTGCAGTCATCAATAGCAATTTTTGTTTTGGATTTACCATTAAATAATTAAAAAAATAATAAACCAAGTACAATAGTCACACAAGTTATTTACAATACACACTACAGTTAGGTGAATTTCGGTCATAATGGCATGGTAAAATGGCAGAAGTGAAAAAATGTTTATTGAAATATTCACTATTGACATTGTTGGGGGATAAGTAGCAAAGAGGCAGGAAATGATTTAAAACAGTTACGTTTTCTAAGAAGGAAGACAAAAATGACTTTGAAACTGTAGAGATAAAATATGAAGCTTATTTCATGCCCATGAAGAACAAAACACACAAAAAGGCCAAGTTTCACTTGAGAACACAAAGCCCCATAGAATGTGTCACAACATTTGTAAGAGCATTATATGAATTTGCAGATTGTTGTAATTTTGCCAACAAGAACGAAGAAATACAAGATCAAAGGGTTATCAGAACACCATCCATTTACCCCAGATTTGAAGCTCAACAAGGCCTTAGAAAAGGTGAGAACTTATGAACAAATCACTGAACAACAAACCTTTGACAACCTTTTCAAGATTGTCAAATCTTGACCATTATTGGCCTCCATATTTTTGGAGTAACCTTCAATACTATCTTTGGTGGGCAGGTCCTTCTTTAGACAAAACAAATGTGACTGACTGCATTGAGTCGACCATTTAGGGTTTTAAAAGGACAGCTAAATCATGCAAATTTATAATTTTTCTTGTAAATATATTAAAAAAAGTAAGGGGTGTGGAAGGAAAACAAGAAATAATTAGCAACAAAAGACAAAAAAGCTTTAAAAAAAAAGAGATTCGCTTACAGGCTATAAAAAATTTGTTTAAACAAGAAATAAAAGTTTAAATTAAGAGACAATAGGAAATAAACAAAAAAGCTGCAAAAAAATAAAATTTAAAGACTGACAAAAAAATTCAAAAAGGGCCAAACAAATACTATTTAAGTTCACACAGTTCCAATAATAAATAGACTATAAAATAAACAAAAAACAGTTGTCTGATAAGAAGACATACATCAGATCAGATGAAGAAAAATACAAAAAGAAGGCTAATGCCAAAAATAAAACTGGAAATAAAAAAGGTTTGCTTACAGACTAAAAACAATAAACAAAATATATAAAAAAAAAACACTAAAAGCTGGTCAAATTTAAAAGTAAAAAAATACAAAAAAGAATAAACTATGCATCAAACAAAAGATAAAATGAAATTGGTTACGTGGTAAGACTTAAGTCAGACCAAAAAAAAAATGAAATGGCTGCCAAAGCTGAAAATATACTGAGAAAAAAAAGATTACTTACTAAAAGAATTGAGCTCACATTTCTAAATATGTACAAGTAACTAGAATTTGTTTTTATGCTGTTATAACTAATTTTATTTTTTAGAATTTCTAATCATATTTACATAACTAATGTGAATTTATTTAATCATCAGGATACGCATAATTCATATACCACCAATTTTAAATGGTAATAAATAGGCACCACCATGAACTTTAAAGAAAAAAAAAATTTTTTTTTTTAAATAATGATTATGCCTCCTGCCATGGAAATTATTGAGTCAAAAGTGTCAAAATATATGCTACAATGGTTTCATGCATATCAAACAAGTCACTCACAAAACCAAGTTGTGACTTTTTTGGCTAACCAAAATTGTGACTTTTTGTTCTTGGTTTTATTTTTATATAGGCTTATATCCTACACAATAATATTCATGCATAACATTACAAGAAAGAAAATATGAGCAGTTTCTCATGTTCATACAACTGTCGAAATTAGCTCCTCATCAGTTCCTTAATCCTTTAACAGAGGTCTCTCTCACCTGGCTATAAATACTGGCTGACCCATCTCTCTCTCTCTCTCTCTCTTTTTCAACTCAGGCCTTGGGCCGCTACCTCGCGGGGAGACAAGGTAAAATCTTGCTTTTCAACAAACTCCAATATGTGACCTCTAACAGATACAGCGTTTCCCAAATTCTGGGAACACGTTAATAACAATACACGTACGTACGAACACTTACAACACACACACATAATTTCTCCATACAAACACTATGTAACAGTCCATGTCTTTGTTTAACTTGTTTTGTTATTAATATATATTTGTTTACCCATGTGTATCGGTCTTGTTTGTTTTCTTTGTCTTCTTTGGACTTAATTATAGTCCAACATTCTCATGTAGCTGGACCGGCCAGCAGGAAATTTTAACCTTCTGATATCTCTTCACATCTTCACCCCCACGGTCCGCTACACAACTATAGATAACATTTATTAAATGAATTATTTTTTTTTAATAAATATACAACTGCTGACATAATTCACAGAATATATATATAAATTAACTGGTATGTATTAATGCAAAGGAAGATTGTGTTTTTAGGCTTATCTGTATGGACAAATATCTTTATTTTGAGCTCATTTAAGAAAAACATGTCTTTCTCGTCCAACAGTTGGAAGTCAATAAGAGATGTCATATTTTGGAATTCTACTTCACTTCCTTTACTATAACCTAACAAATCAGGGAATGGAATTCATGCTTCTTATTAATGAATCAGTTCACAAATTCCCCTGAAAATGTGTGTGTGGGGTGGGTATATAAGTATATAAGTAATACAAATATTTGTTGTTTTTTTCCATGAAACCATCCAAATTGATGCAGTTTTAGCTTTATTGGAAGTTTGATCTTCCACATTCTTGTCTTTGCTTGGTATTGGGTGGATTTGAAATATACTCACAAAAAAATATTTCTCCAAAGTGTTCTAAAAAAGAAACATATTAATTAAATGATTGATTGATTGGTTTTCTACATCTTATTAATTATTTACCATTTTATAATGAAATAAGTGAAAATAAATCGTTTCATTAAAAAATTAAAAAAAAATAAACAAAATTTTGAAAATATACAAACCCTGAACAATGCAATATTTATTATATACCATTTTACGAAAGCAACTTATATATTGATCTCATGTTCTAGAGTACTTTTTTGTCTTGAGGTTAATCTCAGTTTAAGGTTCAGTTTTGAAATTCACACACTAGTCAATAGGAAGTCATGTTCCTGTTGAATATCTACATTTCATATTATATTATTGATTTACATGACTGAACATGCAAATCTTTGAGACACATTCACCCACACATGATGCGATAATATAACATACCTCCTCACGCTAAACAAGTTCCTCTCAAAAGTGGACCAGAACTAACCCACTAATCTCAAGCATAACTGTTAATATAGACCAACACTAAGAAATAATGTCAGTTTGTTGCTGCTTAGTCTTCAAAACACCTCTCATCCACTACTTCGCCATTTTCCTTTCAGCAGAAACACATCAGATTGAGGAAGAGTTGTGCTTACATCTGACGAATGGAATATGGAGGAACTGAGGGCTATTCACTACAATGTGGCATGTCAGGTAGAATTAAGGAATGTAGTTCATCTGAGCACTTTCCATGGAAATATCAACAGAGCAGCAATAAGCTGGCAAAGTGACTGTAGGCGAGAAAATAAGGCCACATAGAGGGTTTTTGGATTCTATCAAGACTGGAAAGTGAAAGTCATCCGTCTATATGGCAGCACTACTTCATTTTTATCCTGATTTGGTTCTTGTAAAAGTAATAGATAGCAGGAGGAGTCAGGTACTTACTGTTGAAATTTTTTATGAAATTTTTTATTTTATAATTCTTGTTTTCCTATAATGGCAGCCAACTGGGGTTACATAGAATTTTTTTTTCTACGAAGTCACTGATTCACGGTGTTTGAGTTCATTAATTGGAGGTATCTTTCTTGTGCATAGTTTAATTTAATAAAAAGTGTGTTGTCTTACCCTCTTTCACGTATTTGACGTACTTAGTACTTTTCATTATATTTGTTCCATGGACGAGGTATTTTCCTTTTCTAGGTGGCAAAATTTTTCTTCCAGGCGGCATATTTCACTTCTTGGTGGCTGTGATGTTTTTTGGTATTACGAAGCGGAAGTATTTCATTATAGCTGGTCTTGACCTTTCTTTTAGTAAAGTAACAACACAAAGTTCCAACTGATGTAATTAACAAATATAATTTTTATTCCTTCAAAAACACCATGAATTACTGGAATGAAAGGGGTACATACAAAGTAATTAATAAATTTTCAATTACAAATATTTGATATTACAGTATCAGTTCAGATGATAATCCCTCAAAATCATTGTCATTCATTGATAAAATCAGGACAGATGATGATTTGGAACTGAAATGATTATAAATTTCTAATTATGCAGAAGGAATGTTTTGTATGCTTCTTCTTTAATTGTTTGCATATTGTTATATAATAAATGCATTAGTGTTGAAACTTGACTAATGCATGGAATAATAATGCAACACAAAATGTACTTAGAACAAAATGTATTGAAACAAGAAAGTGTACACAATATTTACATATAGTCTTTTGTATATTCCTGGGAAGACCGTTCCTGGAGAATGTGTTGACTAAGTCGCAGTCAGGCAGAGTCTCTAGTTGAATCTCTTGATTCGCCTCTCCTGTCTTCCCGGTACCAACCATATTTATATAGTCGTTACTCCACTATGCAAATTAGGTGGATCCTACCACAACAATTAGATACCTTGATTATGAGCATGGATGGGTTGCAATAACTCGGACATTTATAATTGGTTTTTAAGGCATGTTTATTCACTGACTTTGTTGTTGCTTACAACAATGAAAAAGGAAACGGAGTCACTTAGGACCTTAATAGTACTGTCATAACATCCTCCATGAAGAAAAGTGAAGACGACAAAATGACAAAAAGTTCATGGAGATAGGTGTCTCTGAAGAACAAAGGAAGGCCATCATCTGTATCATTGGGGAATGGTGACTTGTCTGCCATTTCATGTTGTACAATGGGGCTGATGAGCTTCCAGATCCTGATTTGTCTATTCAGAATGTCAATCATGATGGGTTGATACATCCTCTACTGGAATGATGTTTTTGTAAATATCTGAGTTAGTAAGAGCTCTCTCTTTTGTCTTGAGTAGGTGATGTTGATTACATGTCATTTTCATGCATTTATCAGTCTCTACCATATAGGAACAGGGATACTTCAGCTTGTTAAGCACTTTTGCTTTCATTTCCCATTTTTTTATCTGAGTGTATCTATACTATATCACAAGCTTTGATTTCAGATAGAATCTGAACTGAAGTAATTGGTGTATCTTTTTGTTTATTTCAGTGGTGATGTCCAATATGAGGCAGGGTCATTCAAAGATTCCTACCCATGAGTTGCGTTGCTGGTGAGGGTGCATCACTAAGAGAGTTAGTTCATAGGGCAAGAACATCTAGGTATGGGTCTTAGTCACTTTTCATTGCTTTCTTCAGAGTGCATTTAAATGTTTGGAGTTGCACTCCACAAGACCATTGGATTGCAGGTATATAGCACTTGATGTGTCGTGTTGAAAATCCCAATCCTTAGCAAATATTTTTGAAATCTTTTGATTTAAATTCAGAACCATTGTCACTGATTACAGTCTGTGGAATGCCAAATTTTTCAAACATGCTCTTGAGATGCATAATGACCATGGGAGACTGTCTGGGAGATTCTGAATATTGGAAAAACTTGGTGGTTAAATAATCAACAGCAATTATGTATGTTTTTATGTGTAGCTCGAAGACGTTGGTGCTAATTTTGGTCCATGGTGATTCAGTGTAGTCACTCATGGGGGTGACAGGTTATTCCATTACATCAAAACTTAACTGGAGAAGTTACATTTTTGTAAGTTACAAAGGCTATGCATTTGCCTGGAACTGGAATACTAGTGTCGTTGTAGGTACTGAGAATGACTGAGTTTGATTTCAGTTTTGGACACCAGTGAAGTTTGTTGTATATTTTTCTGGGAATTACATTTATCTGATTTGATTTTAAAATTAACCATAGAACCATTAGTGTTGAGATTTACAGTCCAGGGTTTAGCTTTCTTATCAGAGATGAGTGAATTAAAGGAAGATGTATGTGATTCATTTGAAAACTGAGCTACATGGTAGGGATCCTTGACCTTGATCATGCCCAGGAAGAATTTCAATTGTTCTGGATTTAAGTCAGAATCAGATGAGTCAGTATATATTTCTATTTGTCACACTGACTTTTGTGAGTGACAACAGCTAGCGCAGTTTCCTTTGCTATTACATTTTGTGCATTGCTTGTTGTATGCTGGACATCATCTGCGTAAGTGGGAAGAGGCATAAAATTTGCTGTATTGTTCGTCATATTTGTCAACATTTTGATGATTCTGCTGAAAGTGTGCTCCACATCTGTTTTTATTTTTGTGTTTTATGAGGGAAATGTCCCTTTCTGGGGTCTCTGAATTTGTGAGTTCTTCAGCTTGACTTTTCATTTCTTCGGTAGCCTGACCAGCTTGAACTGCCTTTGTCAGTGTTAAAACCAGTTTCCTGAGTAGGCATTCTGTGAGACACAAGTCCTTAAGACCAACTATTAGAATGTCTTTTACTAAGGACTAGCATAAGTCTCCAAATTCACAGGTGCTTGATTTTTGACATAGTTCTGCCATGTAATCATTGGATCTCTGACAATTTGCTTGTTTGCAAGTAAAAAAATTTATTTCTAAAAATAGGCATTTTTTGGGTTCACAATAAATGTCAAATTTCTCAATTATTTTTGTAATATTCACTTTATCATCATTATTTTCGAACCTGAACATAGAAAAAAATCTCTCTTCCTTTTGCTCCTATACACATTAGTAAAATAGAAGTTTGGACTTTTCTGGGTTTAGTAACAGATTTGTTTGTTTGTAAAAATAAAATCAGTTCCTTTTTCCATCTCCTCCAGGCTCCAAACAAGTTTTACTGATCAAATTTGAGTGGTTTGAGTGCAAGCAATTTTTCAATTATCAGTGAGTGAGTGTAACTACACTGGTCAACAAAAAATAAGTACTGATGTTTTCCACGACTTTATTTGATAACTTTATAACACCGTGAAAACTACATAAAACAAAAGGAAAACAGACAATAAACAAGAAGGGTTACAAACAACTTTTAAGGAAAATAACGGATTTTAAATAAAATATAAGGAAACACGAAAGAAGTTGATATAAAATCACTTATTTACATATTTAACAATGCTATGAACTAATTAGATAATTACCGTGTTCGCCTGGTAGACCAGTTGTAGATTTTAACTCTGGACGGTAACACAATGTCTGTCATCTATCGCACCACGTTGTTTCTTTTCCTATCCCAGGCTAAATGGCCACGTGATGCGATGCGACAATTTATAGCCAAATTCCAAGGAAGGACTGAGAATTTAACTTTACATCAAAATAAAAGGAAACAAAAAAAGGGGATTTTTTTTGTTTGTTTTTCTTTCTCTTTAAAGGCGGCGCTTATAAGGTCCTTGTTGTCATGGCAACACATTTATTCACAATGACGGCAGCTACAGTGAGTGAGTGAGTCAGTAACGAAGAAGCAAGAAACAAAATGCAAATTTAGGCAAATGCAATGAAAAGAAGCAGAGTATTGAATTAAATATTCTTCAGATAACACAGAAAATCCTTTTCTGACACCATGTTATATAATAAACATGTTACATACTTTGATTATGAGCGTAGATGGTTTGCAATAACTTGGACACGTGTAGTTGGTTTTTAAGGCAAGTTCATCCACTGACTTTGTTGCTGCTTACAACAACGTAAAAGGAAAAGGGGTCACTTAGAACCATAACAGTACTATCATAACATATATGAACATGCACCTCACCTATCAGGCACTAACACACAACCTTTAAATTTCATAAAGGCATATGAATAATGCATATTCTGATGATTAAACAAATTTAGATTTGATATTTAAATACGAATAAATATGCATAGAACAAAAATGAATTATTAAGACAAAAATTAATGATATTTATTTTGGTTTGGTTGTATGCAGTTTTATTTTTGGAGATAATAATAATTTAGTGATACAAGTCTTACTAATTAACCCATAGCTGGGGGGAGAAGAGGTGGATTCATACCTTTCGCAAGTGTATTTGCACATAAGTGAATATAATGAACATAACTGGAATTAGAGCTTGCTCTCTTATTAACAATTCCATTAAACTACTCGCACATCCAAGGTTAAAGAACCTGGTATTTCTGAGAGGTCACCCATCTAGGTAATGACCAGGATCAATGTTGCTTAACTTTGGTGATTGTACAAGAACTAATGTTTCAACATGATGCGGCTATTAGCCAACCAACTGATGAAATAAAAAAAAATCTTAATCCTTTCTGTATAATTAAAAGTTTAAACTCATTTTGGTTCCAAATCATCATCCGACCTCAGCACTGACCAGTGGGATTGTTGGGGTTTAGCAACTGAGGCTAAAATCAATATTTACTTATTTTAAGTTCCACAATACTGGGAAACATAATAAAGATCAAACTTACTCCTCAACTGTATTGTAATGGCTTGTGTAACTATTGTACTACTTTTGTTTCATAGACTGTCCAAATTTGCTTTCAACAGCTGCAAAGAAGAAAAAAGAATATTAGTTCATCAATTCAGAATGATTCCATTTTTAGTGAATTTTATTTTAATTGAATAAAGAATAAAAATAATAAAGAATATTGGGAATTCATATTTCTTTCCGCGTTTCGTATTAATTATCTCCCTTTGACTGACGCTCTTCTTGTGGCATTGTTTTGCATAATCGAAAAAGTGATGGATGGCTGTGGTTTTAAATTTAGGTAGAGAAAAAATTTATTCAAAATTTTTGTAGTTTCTAGATTTTATCAAATACTCATTGTCCTACTAACGAAATCAAATCATAAAGTGAAAGAAAGCAGTAAGTGCTAATTTCTTTGTTTACAAATAAAAATAGCTATATATTCGGAATTAATTCACTCACGAATTTATTGTTAAAAATTTTGGAAAATATTTAAAACCTTTAATGCGAAAAAAAATGATCTGCATTTGGTTGAAACCTTTGTTGGAAACATTTTTATATCTCTTCAAAGTTTAATTTTTTTTCTAAATTTATTTTTTAGCCTTGTGATTTCTTCCGATTTTTGATTTGAAGTAAAAATGGTAGCAGTTTTTTAGTGTAACTAAATATTAATTAAAGAATAAAGATAAATTTTGAAGTAAGTTACAAAAACAATCATACGAAAAGGTATTTTGGTAACTAAGTTTCAGAATTTCATTCATATCATTAGTTATTTTTGTTTTTCTAAAATTTATCTTTCATTTTCTTATCGTTGTGAATTCAATTTCGCTAAAAAGGGCCGGTTCAAGGTATTGACAACTCGGGCAGTCTCTCGGGGCGCCTTCATGCTGCATTTTTGGGATCTTCCAAAAGTAAAAGTAAAACTAAAAAAAAAAACCTTATAAAACATACTTGCAGTTATCCATGACGCAAGAAGACAGAATAAATTCTTTGGCTATTTTGCCAATAGAATATTTTAATTTATATAATCTTGTAAAAAAAGGTGTTTTTTTTTACTTACATTAATAATCCTTTACATTCACTTACTTGCTAAACCCTTGGGAAAGGTACGAATCCTCTTCTCCCCCGGCTATGGGTAGGACAGACCGGGTTCTGTAGCCTTGAATGACAACTGGTCTATCGCAAAAAGAAATGGCAACCTACTGCGGGAAAAAATCTGCCTCGTCAGTCATGCATCGAAAAATACATTATCGCCTAAGCGTGTATCACGCATGGCACATAACTGACTGATTGACATTCTAGCTACCTCGAAAAAATTGTCTAAAAAGGAGCATGATTAGAGCCTTAAACTTGATGAAAATAATTTTTTTACTGTCTAAATAAGTTATCTCCACTTATTCGCGGAAAACAGCATGCATAGCGTAATGAAAAAGGCCACAAACTTAAAAACAAAGTTTTATCATCAAAATGTTTATGTTATTATTAAGATGAAAAACCAAAGTTTTTTTTTTGAAATTTTTTAATCCTTTCTAGCACGTTCGAAATTTTGGTTAAAAAAAATTTTGGTCATCAGGGTAGCATAATAATTATATTTTTTGCACTTTTGTTCCGTTGAAAACGCATTGATTTGGAAATTCTTGTAAAAATGAAATAATTGTCCGATTTTAGTGAAATTTTCAGGACTTATTCACAAATGAATGAAATTATTTTTGAACTTTTCTTTTTTAGAAAACTTTGGTAAAAAATTTTTTTTTTACATATGTCACCCCACACACACTTAATTTCATGAAATTTCTCAAAAAAACTTTCTATTTCCTGAATTTTTTTATTCATTAAAAGTAGGACTCCTTTGCAAGTGATAAATCTAAATTCAAAATTCTAAAATCACTTATTTTTTCAAACTTGCACTAAAAATGACTCAAGTAACTAATATTATTTCAGGATAAATTTGAAATTGCTTTCGATGTTTGCAAAGAAAATGATATAATTTCATCAATTCAACATTTATAAATTAATGATTTCATTCAATAAATTTTAACTTGAAGAAAAAATAATTATTAGGAAGAAGTCATATTTCTCTTCCGTGTACATGTTTTGTATGAATTATCTCCCTTTGACCTTGTCTTGGGTTATCTTTTTTTGCATCACTCGAAAAAGACGATCATTGTTCTACCTACATAAAGATTGAACTAGAAAACAGTGTATTTAAAACGATATAGTTTCTCCATTTTTCTCAAATCCTGCATTGTCTTAAGGAAATCAAATCCTAAAGCGAAAGAAAGCAGTGTAGGTACCTCCATGTGAGCTAGTAAAATAACACATTTTCAGCACGTTTTTTTTTTTTTGTATGACAGACATTAATTTGGAAAATCTTGCAAAAATAAAAATAATTGTCGGATGTTAATGAAACTTTCAGAAACTATTCACAATTGATGGAAATTATTATAAATGTGTTTTGTTTTTTTAAAGTCTTCGAAATAAAATTTTTTTTATATATCTATTACCACCCCCTTAACTAATTTTATGAAAACTCTAGAAGTTCAGTCGCATTCAGTTTAGTGATTATATTAGTTAAAAGCACAGGGCTTTGAGGAAAGCAAAGATTATTAAGAGGAAAGACCAAAGTTTATTTTAATTATTTTAAAAAAAATTTTCCTTCTTTTTAGAACATTCTAAATTTCGATTAAAAACCTTGTATCTCTTTGTATCACCGGAACTAGTAAAATAACATATACAATTTTTAGCACGTTTTTTTTGTATAACAGACATTAATTTGGAAAATCTTGCAATAATAAAAATAATTGTCAGATGTTAATTAAACTTTCAGAAACTATTCAAAGATAATGGAAATTATTATAAATATGTTTTTTTTTATTAAAGTCATGGCAGAAATATTTTTTTATATTTATTACCCCACCCCCAATTAATTTTATGAAAACTCTAGAAATTCGATCAAATAGAGTTTAGTGATTACAATAGTTAAAAGCACAAGCTTTTGAGGAATACAAATCATGTTTTTTTTTTTATTGGACCCCCCCCACCACCACCACCACCTTAAAATCAGCTCTGAATTGTAACATACAAAACTCAATAAAACAAAGATATTATTTAATTTCAAATGCTTTTATTTGCTTTTAGTTGTTTGTATGAATATGGACAATATTTTCTGAAAGTAAAAAATTTTTTTTGATGAATAATGAATTTTTAATACAATTATTTATTTCTTTAATTATAATACATTTTTACATTTAAGTTGTTAAAATATTATATAACCCACATCCAGGTTCGTAAATGGCTTTATGAGATAGATCTTTTTTTACCACATCATAAATTGTATCATTTTGACTAATCAGAAAATCCACAGTAATTAAGAAATGTAATTTTGTGTTTATAATCGGGCGGTAATTATAAAGTACGGAAGCCCAATCAGAATACAATTAGTTGCATTATTTGAGTTAAGCATTGTTCTCTGCTGTTAAGGCCTTTACTTTTGCAAAACACGTGTGGAGAAGTTAATTTGATTTTTCAGTTTCAACTGAGAAGGGTACCTAAAAGTATCAGTATCATCTTATGAAATTTATATGATCTTATTTTTATATTAATCTCAGTTATGACATTTTTCCATAAATGAAATAATAAAATGAATGGAAATACAAATAACACAGTAAAATGTAATAAATGTACATAAAATTATAATATTTTATGTACACTTCTGATAAAATTTCATAAGAAAGGTACCTATAAATTAATTAGATACCTTTCTTATGAAATTTAATCTCACTCTTAACAGTCTTATTTTAATTTCTTTATAATATATATTCCATAAAGCATCGTAAATGTAAAGGTGAAAGCTAAGTACAAAAAAATTAGAGCGCTGAAAGTTTTCCTTAAAAATAACGAGGTAAGTAATTTGTTCACTTAAATCTAAATAATTTCACTTCTCTCCTTTCGTAGAACAACTTATTCTCATGTAATCCATCATTCATTACCTGTCAAGTGACGCGAAATGTTATGACCTGCTTTGGTTAATTTTCAAACTACACCTTTTCAGCGCAGAAACTAAATAATGCCAGTTTCAAAATATTTTAAATAAACATTATAATTTCTGATTTTCTCAAAATAAGTTTTGAAAAAATTATAATTGATTTTTAAAAGAATTTCAAACTAAGATTTTCATTTTTTTTATAAAATGGAAAAAATGGTTGACATGATTGATTATCTGTCAATTTTGCTGACTCAAAAAAATCAAGATTGTTAACGAAAATTTCGGACATGCTAGGAACGATTAAAAAATGTAATAAAATACCCCCAAAATACTTTGATCTTTCCTCTTAATAATATAAACATTTGGATGATAAAATTTTGTTTTTGTCAAGTTTGGTGTCTTTTTCATCATGCTATGCTTTTTTTTAGTGATCTCATGGATGTACCTAAGTAAGTATTAATTGCTTTGTTTAGTTTATTACACTAATAAAAATAACTATTTCAAGAAAATATTTTTAAATATTGTGAATATAGGTAAAACCTTCTATTGAAGGTACATACTTTTTGCAGTTTGGTGAATTGTTTCTTTTTTTTAACATCAATTTAAGTACCTCCATTTGCTCGTTGAAAAAACATCATAGCATGATGAAAAAAAGGCCCCAAAGTTAATAAAAACAAAGTTTTATTGTCAAAATGTTCATTATTATTAAGAGAAAAGACCAAAGTATTTTTTTATTTTATTCATTTTTTTATTCATTTTTAGCACATTCAAAATTTGGTTAAAATTTTGTTTTTTACATCAGTGGTCAACATAATATTTATGATTAGTGTTTAAGCTCCTTTTTTCAGTTGAAAAACAAAAACACACTAATTTGGAAATTCTCGCAAAAATCTAATAATTGTTGAATTTTAATGAAAATTTTAGAAGTTATTCACAAATAAATGAAATTATTTTTGAAATATTTTTTTAGATAATCTTGGTAAAAAAAATATTTTTTTATGTATGTTACCCACCAGTTACTTAATTTCATGAAATTTGGAGAAATTGAATTTCAATCTCAAAATTTATTTTATTAGTTAAAAGCCAAACTCCTTGGAGAATGTAAATCATCATTTTTTTTATCAAAATACTGCCCATTTCCCGAAAATCTGCATCAAATCATAAAATAAAAAATGCAATAAAACTATGACATTATTTGATCAGAAAAGCTTTAATTGCTTTTATAAATAAGATTTATTAAGGACACTATTTTCTTGTAAATTTTACAAGAATTGTTTTCATTTTATTTTTAATTTTAATTATAATAACTTATATAAATTGTTTAAAATTCTGCATTACTTCAATCCGGTTACAAGATAGAGTTATTAAATGATAAAAACTATATTTACTAATCAAAAATTGAAAAGCTTAATATTTATGCATTAAATCAGCTAATATTCCTCAAATAAAGTTTCAGAAAGTATATTTTATTTTTGGAAAATTTTTAAAACCAAGTATTAACTTTTGTTTACAAATCTGTCTAAAATGGACGATTTGAAATGATTTTCTGAAAGTGAGCAAAAGTTGAGATTCCAATCAATATAATTTCTATTTGAAATATACCAGAGTATTTTTCTTATTGGAAATAGTAAATTTAATCATTTAGGTTTCAATTAATGCTAAAAAGAAAGCATCAAAAATGTTTTTCAATTTAAAAATTAATTTTCAACCTTGTATATCAAATTCAGTGGAGGTGCCTACATTAATTCCATTGCTTTTCTTTTTTAAATTCATCTATTGTTTCCACATTATTGTAAATTCCATTTTTATTACAAAAACTTACAATTACAATATATTGTCATTTGTTAAAACTTTTGAATAAGTTACAAAATGACATTGTGGTTAATATTAAATTTTGTTCTGGAGATTTTTGTCAATTTTTTCTTTCTCTGTTTATATGAAAATTTTATTGTTTATTTTCTTGTCAAGAAATTATTCACTGCTGGACATGAACCAGTGTTGTGTCAATTATAGTTCTAAATATTAAAAGCATTTTTCAATTGAAAGCAAACCATGATATTTGATAGTTTTACTGATTATCCTAATCCCAACATTATTTATTGTTCGATTAATAGATTTTCCTAAACATTATTATTTTATAACTAATCAGTTATAATCCAGATCAGAATAATTATATTCTAGTCATTCAAAAGAAAAACTACAGAAAAATCAAATAAAAATGACTTGTAGACAATACCATGTTAAATGTTTGTTTTTTTTTTGTCTGTGGGATTTACATTTCTTTAAAAACAAATAATGTTGATAATGACAAAAATTTAGTTCCTCATTCCTTCACACCTGTAGAAAATGAAATGTAGGATTTCAATAAAACTTGCTGCAATTAATTCATTAGCATTTGTATGTAATTAAAGATTTTCAAGCCGCTGGAATTCCCATTTCTGACCAGGTGTAAAATATGTATTTCATAGTCTTTAATTCCTAAGTAGCATCTGCAAGGTTGGCAGTAACATTGTTTTCAAGTACATCATGTAGTTTCAGATCCAGAATTCTTCATCAATCTTGACTGTTCCATCTTTGGAGAACCATGCAAAAATCTGGAAATAAAAAAAGTACAATTCTTATATCACAAAAGAAAAAAAGAAGAGTGCTCTGTAAATACTTTTGGGGGCAAAAATATTTTTTTTATTAAATTGTTTCTAAACCTGTGAGCTCTTCATCTATTTAAGTGATTCCCTCATTTAACTCCTGATCTTTAAAACCAGAAAAGTTACAAAAGTTGCGCTAAATAAAATAGATGAGACCTCAACAGAACTGCAACCCATTAAACGCCCCTCTACGCAACACTAATTTCATCACACTGTTTTTAACTCCATCAACAACCTTCCAATCACAAGAAAACAATCTCTCATGATGTTTACTTGATTGTCCAATGAACAGAAGATTTTAAATGGTCATCATAAGTAGTCTCCTGGTATGAAAAGCACTAAAAATCTACATCGGGAAAAGCAGAAATGAAAAACAAAAAATTTTACAAAAAAATAAATGTTTGCTGTTGAATTGTTATTGTTGAATTAAAGTATTAAAATTTACTGTTAATTAAAAATATGCTTAAAGTTTTATAAAAGTTAAAAGTAAAAATTTCCATAAAATAAAAACCTACTTTCAATGTTAAAAAAGTAATATTTACTAATTACTAAAAATAATCCTTTTTAAGAAATATGTCTGCTAAAAGTAAAAAGTATCTTCCAAGAAATATAACCATTTAAAATTTAAAAAATAATATAGTTTAATTTTAGAATATGTAATTTTTTGTGGACCCACAATAGTAGTTCAACTGAAATACAAGTGTGCAAAATTTAATAAAAAATATATTTGCAGTTTATTTTTTAATGCCTATTACGTTACACAATAAGTAATTTACTTCATACAACTTTATGAGAAAAAGAATTAAACCTACCTAGAAACTGAAATGTCCATCAATTAAACAAGTCTTATTTAAAAGCTCTGTGGGTCTGCACAGCTGGTGATTCAAATTTCAAAAACACCTCATTTTATATTTGCTTGTGCTTTGAGTTGGATGGGAATAGTGACATGAGACCAACTGATTATTAAAGATGAAACATTTCTCTATAAATAGGTGTAATTTTTTCCTTTTTTGAGGAAGTGAATTTCTTTGATATTTCATTGAATGTATTTTCAATTTGGAAATCTTTTGAGAAAAATAAACTCAAATTTTATTTTAAGCCCACCAAATTGACAAATATCTTCTTTTCTTTAAGATGGGACTATTTTGATAATAGTAGGAACACACAACTCACAGTGCATTAAATGTCAAAACATAAGCAGAAAATTCTCTGATTTTAAAATGCAGAAAAAGAAGTATCCATCACTGAAATGTGACTGCATTTAAAGACACCAGGAATAAAAACTAATTATCACACAAAAGAAAGAATTGTATCTTTATACAGAGAAAACTTTCTTTACATACTAATTTTTAAAAAATACTCAAGATATTGCCAAATGAACTTGAAGGAAATTTCACTATTTTGACCCATTTTTCAGTGTGAACTCAGTCAATTTGGGATACCTAATAAAATATTTATTTCAAATCCCCAATTCCAAAGTAGCATCTGCAAGCTTAGCAACTGCATAGTCTTCAAGTAGATCATGTAGTTTCAGATCCTGGAATTCCCATTTCTGGCTAGGTATTTAAACTTGTTGGTTAAATGTTGGAGCATGGATTATGTGCCCATATATTTACCAGTAAAGAATTTAGGCGTATACAGTGGTGTATCGTTATATTATTTGACATTTAAGTTATTATAAATGTAATAATTTCAAATAATATATGAGTTTATTCTTTCATAATACCTCTTTTTATTCACAGATGTCAATGAAAGTGATGATTACAATTTGAAAAGATGCAAACACAAGTGAAAGAGGAAAATAAATTTCAGAAAGTGTGTGAATATACATTTTGAAGGCGTTCATGATTAAATGCTTACATACAATGAAAAATTGCTCATTTTTTCAGAGTCTGCACATCAGCATTTTTTATAAATTCACATTTTAAAATACACTCACCTCAAACATACTGGAGAGCAACCTTTTTGAATTGATGCAGATAAGTTTTTTCACTAAATTTAATTGTGAATAGTGCATTTCACAATTTCCAAAGAATTCTACTTTAAAAAATACAAAAATACAGGATAGAAAACAACTTTTCTTGATTTGTGTTCAGATCATTGTTTTCACAAAGTTCAAAACTGAAAAAAATTTGAGAATACATATGGATCATAAACCTTACTTTAGTAAAGTGTGTGAACTCCAATTTTCAGAAAGTTCACACCTGAAAAGTAACACTAGAGAGAAACCATTTTCTTGTCAAGTATGTGGAGCAAAATTTTCAAAGAAATACAATTTGAAATCACACATGCGAATACACACAGGAGAGAAACCATTTACTTGTGAAGTGTGTGGATCAGCATTTTCAGAACACTCTGCTTTACAAAAGCACATGCGAATACACACTGGTGAGAAACCATTTCCTTGTCAAGTATGTGGTACAGCATTTTCAGTGCGTTCTAATTTAAAAAGGCACATGCGAGTACACACTGGTGAGAAACCATTTTCTTGTGAAGTGTGTGGTTCAGTGTTTTCCTTCAAGCATGGTTTAACAACCCACATACGTATGCATACTGGAGAAAAACCATTTTCTTGCAAAATCTGTGGATCAGCATTTTCACAAATATCCCATTTAAACAGCCACATGCAAATACACACAGGAAAGAAACCATTTTCTTGTGAAGTGTGTGGATCAGCATTTTCAGTACGTTCACGTTTAGAAAATCATATGCGAATACACACTGGAGAAAAACCATTTTCTTGTGAAGTATGTGGATCATCATTTTCTGGTAACTCCCAGTTAAAAAAACATATGCAAATGCACAAAGAAGAAAAAACATTTTCTTGTGAGGTTTTTGGCTCAACATTTTTTAAAAGTTTACATGCAAAAACCCACACGCAAGTACACACTGGTGAGAAACTATATCCTTGTCAGGTGTGTGGCTCAGCATTTTCAAATAGCTGTAGTTTAAAAATCCACATGCGAATACACACTGGTGAGAAACCATTTACTTGTCAAGTATGTGGTACAGCGTTTTCAGTGCGGTCTAGTTTAAAAAAACACATGCGAATACACACTGGTGAGAAACCATTTTCTTGTCAAGTTTGTGGTTCAGTGTTTTCATTCAAGTCTGGTTTAACAAGCCACATGCGAATACATACTGGAGAGAAACCATTTTCTTGCAAAATCTGTGGATCAGCATTTTCGCAAATATCCCATTTAACAACACACATGCGAATACACACAGGAGAAAAACCATTTTCTTGTGATGTGTGTGGATCTGCATTTTCAGTACGTTCACGTTTACAATACCACATGCGAATACACACAGGAGAGAAACCATTTTCTTGTGAAGTGTGTGGATCAGCATTTTCAGCACGTTCACGTTTACAAAACCACATGCGAATGCATATGGGAGGGAAACCATTTTCTTGTGAAATATGTGGACTGGCATTTTCAGTGCATTCAGATTTAAAAACCCACATCCGAATACACAGGGGAGAAACCATTTTCTTGTGAAATATATGGATCAATATTTTCTGAGAACTCTCAGTTAAAAAAACATATGCAAATACACACAGAGAGAGATCATTTTCTTTGTGATGTTGTGGATCAACATTTTCAGAAAGTTCACATGTTAAACCCTACACTGATGAGAAATCATATCCTTGTCAGGTGTGTGGATCAGCATTTTCAGATACTTGTAGCTTAAAAACCCATACATAAATACACATTGATGAGGAACCATGTTCTTGTGAAATGTGTCAATCAGCATTTTCAGTAAATGGAAGTCTGTAAAGACACAGGCAGATTCATCTTGGTGAGAAACCATTTTTTTGCGACATGTGTGAATCATAATTTTCTGAGAGTGGTAATTAAAATTCTCACATGCAAATGCACACTGGTGAAAAGCCATTTTCTAATAAATCCCACTTAACACACTACTTGCAAATACATACTGGTTAGGGCTAGGAATGTAATGGCAATTTTAATGATTAAATTAGCAAAAAGGAAAAATCAAAATAGATGAGAACCTCGGTCATGCATGGTGTCATGGATAGGCAGTGGCTGAGGATGATGGAGACTTCTTTACATATTGAAGAGGGTGGAGAATCAGTGAAATACCGACCTGTGACATTAACAATAGAATGACCACCTGCAGTCAAGAATGAAGGACATTTGATGTAAACTTCTAAGGAAGCAACTATGCTTGGCATGTGCATAGTTAAAAAAAAATTGAATAGATACTTAACCGAGAGAGATTTATAATAGAATTTCCTGACTTAGAAATATTTTTTATAAACAATGAAGAATGGAAAGGTATTGATGTTTCATGGATGTCAGGTTGTCTACTTTTACTCTGGGAAAATTTTCCCTGAGTCCATATCTCACAGTATCAATTTTCCATTTAATTCTCATCACTTCAACTCCATTTGTTAATTTTGCAATATCGTTTTAGTTGCAGGGATCAAGTATTTTATGCCATGTATGGATATCATAACACCCTTGGCAACTGTCTTCTGTATTATTATCTGTAGTCATTAAATAGTAAAGTCTGTTGTGGATGTGTATTTAAATTTGGTACCACTCCTGTGTATCATTTCGTTTTTTTAATTTTCATTAAAAATTGCTGTTGCTCTGCTTGTCGTCGCAGCCTTAACAAAAAATATATCCTTCAGGTAGCAAGGTATCTACTGCACTGCTTCTAGTGATAATTTCATATGATTTCCATCAGCATCTTGCAGGTATATTTTGGCATCACCTCTTTTTTAATGCTAGTTTTTGTTCCATCAGCCAGCTCCATATAATGGTTTTCTGGTTGGAATGTTGCCATTCCTTTTAAATTTCTTTCATTTATGTTATGTAAAGTAGCCTCTGTCTCAACCATTAGACCTTTAGGGGTACTATGGTCATTTGTGGGTAATCATTTATTGTAAATTCAAATGAGCTTTCCTCTGCATCTGTCGTATTCTTAATGGTATCTCTTCTTTTCTAACAACCAGAGTCTGTGGGTTGTACTCTTACAGTAGTTGCACCAATATTTTTTCTCTGTAATTATTAGGACATACACTCACTGTGTCTTCCTTTCTGCCACACATAAAACATGAAACTTCTTGTCTGACACGGTTTTCGTTCACTGCTATTTTAAAAAAAGAAGCCCACTTCATGATATTGTTGTCACTATGATATTTTCGGGTGTCTTCGAAATTCCGAAGTTTGGGTTTTAAATTCTAAAAGTGTTAACTCTTTACTGCTATGAGTTACATAAATGGAAAATGGATTAAAGTTTTCAGGTAAACCTTTCAAAATTATAGCATTAAACTCTCACTTAATGTTTCTCTGGCATTTCTCAATGTCATTAAAGTTGTTTCTATCCTTGTAATGTAGTTTGGTAACACTTTCTTTACAATCCTTTTTAAGTGATGTTAATTCCGTATACAAGGAGATAATTCTAAGTTTTCCCTTACCTGCATAATGGTTACATAATAACCTTAACGCTTCTCTTCTGTTATCCGAGGCTTCTCTCATGAGTATCAAGCTTTTGTCATCCAGAAACTGTATACGCACTTTCTGGGTCTGTTTCATCTCCAGTGAGGTTTACACCTAAAATGGGATCTTTTAGACCTAATGTGCATAAATGGCCTAAGAATTTTGTCTCTTAAATTTCATATTTGGTTTTGTCCCCATTGAAAAATCATCTGTTCCATCAACTTTTATTCTCACATTATCTGGGCCCATAACCTGTTGAGTTGGCCTATTAAAATGGGAATAAAGATGTGAGGAAATGAGTAATATGGACAGAGGAAGATAATACACATGCTTATAGAAAAGGAGTAATCTTTATTATTACTTATATTACTGAAGAGTAAAATGTAGGGGGGATAATTGTCCAAGTTATTGAACTTGGTTGCATCTTTCTCAACACGTATTCTGGTGGAAATGTCAGAGGTCAGGTTTGTATAAGCTGCAATGTCAATGGTGAGCTGTATTTCGTTGATGGTTTCAGATATGCAGATGGAGCAATGCAGAGCAGCTCAGAATAAGAAATTGGAGAGCCAATTTCAAATTCCATTCTTCATATTCACTTACATGCAAATGCCATTGCAAAAGGTAGGAATCCATGTCTTCTCTCACCAGCTATGGGTTAAATAGTAGGACTCATATCTGGGGAGAGTCATTGTTATCTCCCAAAATCTGTTAATGCAATATTCACTTGTAAAAATTAAAATATAATTGTTCTTACAATTCAAAATGTTTCTGCTTTAAATAACCCATAAAGGGTTATTTAAGCTGTAAATAAAAACTCAGTATTTGCTGGAATCATGATGATGATTGCAACAACACAGTGAAAGAAAATGTTGCCTTTGTGCAAGCACTTGTGAAGAAAAGTTTTCTTTCAACAGGAAAATGAAACAGATTTTTGAATTTAGCAATTAAGCACACATGTAATGTCCTGAAAAAAATAGAACATCAATGATCAACCTACAAGACGCTGGAAGTGTGCCTAGTGTTGGAATAGAACAACATTCCAGTAACTGTAGATTTACTTGAGTGTCATGAAAATTACAACCAGTAATGGAAAATGAAGACAAACACACTCAATGTTGATTTTCAAATAACATTTATTTATAGATGAGTACTCATCTTTGGATAACAACATTTTTGGCAGCAGGTTCAATAAATAATCTGCTAATAACCATGTCCATTGTATAAGTTTCAATAGAAATAATAAAATGCTCTGATTTAGATAAAAATTAACTTTCAATAATAAAATGTGATTAACTGTTCTCATTTGTGGGTGATTCTGTATTGTGAGAATTTTCAGTGAGTTAGAATTTGTAAATACAGTTTTGAACACACACACATACTGAGAAGAGACCATAATATGTAAATTGATATTTTTATAGGATTCCTATTTCAAACAAAGGCAAACATGTTTAAATTGAGTTTATCTCAATATTTTCAAGGATTCATATTTAAAAGGTCACCAGCAGTCATATTTAAAAGCAATGTGTATGTTATTCATGAAAATGATTCCTCACTACAAATAGATGAACTTTCACAACACATATAGAAAAACATCTTACCAGAGATTTCCATACCAATTAACACACCTATGTACTTTATTTGAAGAGAAACAAAAACGACAATGTTTAACCTTTGTACCTGCAAAAAAATGGTTTGTCAAAAAGACAGTTTTTCTGTTGATACCCCTATTATTTTCAATTAGCAAGACTCCCCCAGCAATGTTTATTTACAAGATTATAAAAATATGTAAACCAAGTGCAATTCAATAATTATTATTTACCATTTAATAAAGATTTAATATCATTTTATAAAGAAATAAATTTGAAAAATCTTTTTATTCAAAAATTTACTCCAGTGTTTCATAGACAAACCTTTGTGTAATTGTTCAATCTACTGATCAAGAATTGTCTTTGGAATGCTTGGCAAAATCTCATTGAATTGCCAATCAATTTGAACTTTATAAAATGGTAAATAATAAATATTTAATTATAATAGGTTCACAACATTTTAATGATTTAATAAATTTTTATAAATTTATGAATAAAAAATTGTTTTCAGATTTATTTCTTTATAAATTAGTAAATGATAAACATTGCATTGCATATAATTTTAGTTTGTTCACAATTTTAGAATGTTGTAAATATAAAATTATTCTTATAAATAGTATTTAATATTTTTGTTGTCAATTCTCAAGAACAAAGAAAATGTATGAATTCGCTTTCCTTATATGTTTAGGTTTTATTACAATTCTAATCATTGTTTTTTAAAACAAACATTACAAAAGAGTGAAAGTTAGTTAAAATAATAATGTCAAGGGAAAAACCATCCTTTTGACACACCATTATTTTGCTGAGTTCGGTTTGAAATTCCAAGAAGGTTTTCAAGTGCAATGGCAGTCATCTGATGAAGATCAGAGAGTAAAACAACCATTGAAGGTATTAAAATCAAGGTCTCAATTACAAAGCATATAGTGATAACTCCTCCTCTGAAAATAGTACATTTGGAGACTATATATGTAGTCAGAGCTATTAAAAAGTTAGAGAGTTGTGTCCCTTTAATTGTTTTCTCAGTAGAAACCAAAATGGCAGAAAATAAACAAGTACTAACACATGTGTCTGAGATAAATTAATAAAACCCAAATATGAAATATAACAACATATATGCCACTATTGTAAAGCAAATATATGAGATACACCTGGCCAAATTTCTGTATTTATCAGAAGCACTCAGCGCACATTAAAAAAATTTGTTAACATTATAAACCTTTATCTTTGTATTTGTAAATTTGAATCAGTTTTTTAGTATTTCAGATTTCAAGATTTTTCCATTATTATTATTATTATTATTGATTTAATTTATGATTCTACTTCTTGTCTTCTTTAAGTGTGAAACCTGAAAATATCACAACCTTACTGAGTTGAGTAATTGATGAAATTTTATTGAAAATCAAAAATATTCCTTTTTATATCAATTTACCAAGTTGGTCCAAATGTTTTGTATGCTAGTGTACAGTATAGTCTTAAATGAAATCCATATCAGATGCACCTGTTCTGTTTTTATCAGATACACTGTCACTGCATTCATTAAAGAAATTCTTTGTCATGCGAATTGAGAGTAACATTTATTCTTTCAACTTTCAAGAATTTTCTATCATTATTATTAGGTTATAGGAATGATACAAAATTGGTAAGTTGATTAAATTGTAATGAAAATCTGTATTATTCCTTTCTATATTAGATTTAATCTACTCGTGTCATAGAATATGTTTGAAACAAAAGAAATAATAATTGAATCAAACAAATGATAGAATATACAACAGATCTGAATATACAATATATTGTTATTATTTAAAAATGGGGATATAGGAATTATGCATATTCTGATGGTTAGATAAATTTAGATTTGACAGTTAAATACAAATAGAAATGCACTGAAATAAAATTAATTTTTATAACATTAACTGATGATATAAAAACAAATTTTATTTATTTTTTTCTACATATTTAAAAAAAAGGCGGCTCATTTTGGTTCCAAATCATTTGACTACAGTGGTGATTTGAAGTAAAAAAATTTTTTTTATAACATTCAAAATTTGGGTTAAAAATCTTGTTTCGCTGGTGTCAATGTGGTACAATAAATTAGTATGAAAAATTTTAACATTTTTGGTGGTGCAAAACACTGATTTAGAAATCCTTGTAAAAAGTCAGATTTTAATTAAACTTTCAGGACTTCTTCACAAATAAATGAAATTATTTTTTAATTGATTTTTTTTAGAATATCTTGTAAAAGATTTTTTTTCATCTGTTACCCACCTACACACACACATTATTTAATTTTGTGAAATTTTGAGAAATTCTTTTTTGTAGGACTTAATGTTTATATCACTTATAAGAGCCAGAAATCAAAATTTAAATCATTAAATTTAGTTTGCCAAATAAATTTTGATAATCAATTTTTAAAAGAATTATTTTTATTTCTTTATATAAAAAGGCATTTATGTTGTATTCGCCATATAATTTTATTATAATTATCTCCTCCTTATTTAAAGTTATCAAACATCAGGCTGTTTATAAATGTGTCAACACCTCATAAAAACACTCACTTTCATGTTAAAAATGCTTTTTTGTGATATCTTAAACTAAAAATAAGTACTATTTGTTTCAAATCAAATTAATTAAACGTTAAATTAACTAATATTTCTCAAATAACGTTTAAGGAAAGTATCATTTATTTTTGAAAGATTTTTTAATATTGAGTACTGTATTGTGTTGACAGATTTGTCAGTATGGATGATTTTCGCATTTTTGCTGAAAATAAAAAAAATCATTCCAGTCAATTTAAATTCATTTTGAAATGCAGCGAAGTATTTTGCTTATTGGAAATATTAAATTAAATCTATTTGTGTACAATTAAAAGTAAAATAAAAGCTTCAGGGAAGATTTTTCATTTATAAAAATTCATTTGTAACCTTAGGCATTGCTTTACTTTGGAGTTACTACATACATGTATACACTCTCCCACCAAATGCATAAGCTCTCCAGTCAGAGTTAACTGTTCAGCTTTGCAATCTGCCCCCCCTCACACACACACACACACACACACACATACATACACTAGATAGATGTTCTTTATATGCCTGCCTTTCTTCAGTGACTGACTGGAATTTCTTTTTCACTGTAGTCTACATTTTACTTCACATCATCTTCAAAGCTGAGTTTTATATTATTTGTTAAAATAAATATTGCAATTTTATTTGAAACCACAAGTGAGAAGGGTGAGGAAAGAAACTGTTAGCATAGAACTTAGGGTTACATCAAGCTGATTCAATTGTAAATTCATGAGACCTTGTTGCCAATTTAGTACTGCACTTAAATTCATAAAGTCTAGGTAACATAGCAAAGACCTCATCTGAACAACTACCATGAAAATATTTATAGAAAAGGGACAGGGAAGCAATTTATGGTGGTTCGAAAGTGGTTGGAAAGGGACTGAAGCCAAGATGCCATGTCAGGACAATTCATATTGCTGATTCTTCTTTGGATTTTATCAAGAATCTCTATATAAATATAAAGCAGGAGCACCAGAACATATGTGCCAGCAGTATTCTAAGTATGGGCAAATGGTACACTTATAGATATGTAAGCTAGATTCTGGAGAAAAAAGTGTATAGCATGGCACATTGAACCAACTTTCTTAGCAGCTGACCTAGCAATTGATACAACATTGTCTTTCCACTTCATGTCAGCTGAGATTGTTAACCCAAGAATGTGCAACGAGTCACTCTCCTATAGGTTAGCATAAGTCATACTGATGGAAGGTAGAAAGGGGTCGCTGATTAATAGTAGTTTTATTTTAGAGATGTTAAAATTAGCAAGCCATTTTTTGATCCAGTTAACAACAAACTGTAGGTCGTTTTTGAAATCACTCACCAATTTGACCGTATTGAACTGATTAGATTTAGCATTGAGACAAGTAAATGGTTGTGTTATCAGCACAGACATCAAGTTGAGAACTGATGTCATCAAAAAGGTCATTAATGAAAAATAAAAACAAAGTTAGACCAAGGGGGACACCTGCATGAGTACAGAAGGATCAAGTGGCCATTCAGGATAACTTTTATTTCACAATTTGGTAGAAAAGACTGAATCAATTCAAAAATTAATCCAGATACAGTTTTTATTCATTTGTTCACACAGATTTTTCTTGGTTATTTGAAATTAATTTCAACCTATTGTCCTCACTCAATTTTAATAAAACTCCTTTGTCCATTTCATGATCCTCCTCAGTCTTTTGAACAGGAGTAAAGGTTTATCCCTTGTATCCTGTTTAGGTTTGTGTTTCCAGCTACTTCTAAAGTCTTTTCCTTCTCTTTCACTTCTGTTTCCTCCCTTGTGTCTTGGTGGCACTATCACCTTGCTTGGCACAATGTCTCTTACTCTGTAACGCTCTACCTCAAGTGGCTTTTAAGCCTTTTACAGGGTGAACATCACCATAAAAAAAAACAGGCTATATTTTTATATTTCTGGTGTAAAATAATTTATTTGAAAATTCTAAATAAGCAGTGGCTTCTTGCATCTTGGTGGGTCTATCACCTTGCTTGGGGTGGTGTCTCTGACTCTGTAACCATCTACATTGAGTGGCTTTTGGGCATTGTAGAAAAAAAAGAGGCTATATTTTATATTTCTGGTGAAAAATAATTTATTTGAATTTTGATAAAAATAGTTTTTAAATTTGCCACACTAAATTGATTAAATTCTAATCAGCAATACTTCTTTCCACATTAGATTCAATTTGCTCCTTACATAAAATATTCTTAAAACAAACAAGTGAATAACACAAAGAAAGAATAATATTGGGTTGACACAAAAGATTGTGGCATTTTTAGGTGAATTTCAATGACAATATTTAGATATTTGTACATAGATTTATTTAACCACTTGTCACCATCTAAAAACAGATTTATGTTTCCATATCCCTTGGAGTAGGGATCTTTCTTTGTGATGAATTGGTCTATGTGAATTTTCCAGGCTTTCAGGGAATTACATTTCAACACATAAAAAGAATTTTGTAGAGATTCAAATAAGTGCTAATCCAAAAGTGTATGGTCAGATGGATATGGCAGGTGTGTTTATTCTCTTAGTGGAAAACAAACCATTGTGATGGGTCGGTCCTGGACGTTTTTCATTGATTGCTGCCTTTAATCAATCTACTTGGGGACAATATGTGTCTGAATTCAACATCTGACACAGTGGAAAGACCTTATAATATACAATGCCTTTCCAATTCCCGCAGATATGCAGTATCACCTTTGGATGCAGACCAGCTTTTGGAGTGGTTAATTAATAGTAACTCATTTCATTTTCCTCAAACAACTTATTTTTCATTGTCTAGGATCATTTTTGTTGTTTTTGAGCAGAGAATTGCACATGGAAATGTAGTTCATTAAATTTTGTTTCTATTTAATTGAGGCAAACATTGTAGTGATTCACATATATAAGTGATTACAAATACCTTACAATGCTCATATATAAGTAGTAGCATATCTCTGTGATGTCCCATGTCATGTGACCTTGATTATCTTTAATTTGCATTTCAATTTAGTCATCATAAATAACTGCATGCCTGTCAGAACGTTGTTCTCTCTCTTCTAGTTCAAAATTTCCAATTCTGCATGTTCTCAACCATTTACAAATAGTACACACTGAGATTGCACCTTCTCCAAAACTGGCTCATATCTTATTGGCTATTTGGAAATTCTTTTTATCTTTCCGGAAATAAATGACAAAATCAAATGATTAAAATATATCTAATTTTCTTCCATTTTCACTTCTAATGTAAAACATTGAAAATTCACACTCCATATTATTTAAAACATGATGAAATGCCACCTGTAAGAAATTTCAGTCATGTGGGAAACTAGTGAAACAAAATTAATGTTCAAACACCATAGATTCTATACACTGACTTTAGTTTCAAAATTTCCTAAAAATCTACTGTTTGAAGTATTTGTTTCAAAGAAAAATACTAAAAATTAGCAACATTCAAAATTATCATGTTTTTATCCATAATGTTGAATGTGTTAAAAAATCTGAAGTTGATGTTAAAAATTGTTGCAAAAGCGGCAAACAAAACGTTGTTGATTTATTTAAGATTCTTAATAAGTGACATGTCATTATACATCTTAAATTAAGAAGATGGAATTATAATATCTCATTTGTATTTACATACATTTCATTTTTTTTTTTCAATTTTTCTAGTTGGATTGTTCGTTTATTGCATATGATCCGTTATAATAGAATTTGTATTTCTCATGAATACTGCCTTATGAAAATTGAGATGTATGGTATGGATCTCCGTATCATCAACAATTCGGGAGGGGCCTACAAGATTCTTGCACCGGCCCTGGGTATAACTGACCGGAAAGAAAACGTAAAACTAAAAAATGATTCAACATAAAGTTAATTCCTTATTGAATGAAAGTTGAAAAATTCAATGACATCCTATAATTCCCTAATTTTTGTTAAGGAGTATCGTTTTTGTTTTTGTCACATGCCAAAAGTGTGGATTATTTTGGAGGAACATATTTCTATTATCTCCCTTTGACTTGTGTCATCATTTGGCATCAAACGAAAACGACAGTTGATTGTTTTTACCTTTAGTTTATCAAGAAAACATCAGTTTATTTGAAATCCCCCATTTTCTCAAATACTGCATTGTCATAAGGAAACTAAATCACAAAGCGAAAGAAAACAGTAAGTATTCATTTCTTTGTTGACAAACAAAAATTGTTACTTTCAGATTTTTTTATTATTATTATTCACGTGGAATTCAGTATATTTCGACAATAACAATTAAAAAATATGTTTAAACTTTTTTGGAAATTGACTTTCTATGGAAATTAAAAATTGTCTGCAATTTGGCTATTCCTTTATTGGAAACTGATTTAATCTTTTTAATCCATTTTTTTAAAATTTATTTTTTTATTTTCTAGGTACTGCAAAAATGGGTGCATTTTTTTTTAATTTTTTTTTTCAAAAATGAAAGCAAACGATTGATACCCTTTCTTTTTTTTTTAAATACAAAATCTCAGGCAAATATCAGATTTAAACGAAATTTTCAGTACTTTTTCATTGTATACTGAAGTGGTAATTTATTTGAAAACTCTGGGGAAATATTTTTGTTTGAGGGCGGCAACTTCTATCCACACTTGGATATCGTGTGTACTTTTTAATTTGGTTTGAGTGTAAATAAATTCTTTTTACAGAAAGAAAATATCCTGAAGATACTACTTCCAAAAAATAATAATCAATATCAAGTATGAACATACGGAAATTCATCCCGAATTTTACCGAAAATAATTCTTTGAGAGTTGGTACTTGCATGAAAAATAGTTTTTTTTTGGGGGGGGGGGGCAGATTGGACCAGAAAAAAAAAACTACAATGCACTGATATTTTTTTTTTTTTTTAAATCTACCTAAAGTAATTTTTCAGATCGATTTTCAAATTCAAAATGCTGTTTGTCAAAAGATGTTTCCATTTTAAAGACTTGTTTGAAGAATCGGAAAATGTTAAGTGCTAATTTAGAGTTTGAATATTTTTTCAAAAAGAATTTTAACTTGTTTCAATTTTACAACTATTCTTTGTACCGAAGTTCACAAAGGAAATAATTTTCTGACCGCAATCAATTAACAGTAGCACTAACAGTATGAATTCAATAATTTTTTATCAATTTTTCTGTTACATTTTGTATTTGGGTTTATTAATTTAACTCGGACACACGTGTTAGTTAGTACTTCTTTATTCCGCCATTTTGGCTTTACTGTTAAAACAAAGGGACACAACTCTCTAACTTTCAATAGGTCATGTTTGAAAAAAATTACTGTTCTCAAATTATAGTGTTTCCAAATAAAATTGTGTGTTTTTTTTAATTTATTTATATAAAATAAAGTCCTTAAATTTTGTCGGGAACTTTAGTGTTCTAGGACAATCCAATGTTGTCATTGGTTGACTCAGCATTTGTTCAGTTTGTATCTGCAGTTGCATGGGCTGTACATGCTGAGCTGCAGTAGGTGGGGTGTTGATGCTTGCTGTGTGATCTGTCCTCCTATAAGATGATGATGTTGGGCCTCCTTGTCTGGTCCTTTAAAAGTAACCCATCTCTGCAGTCTGTATAGTTTCCTCAATTGTCGCCTGTTGCATCTGAGTAATCTTCCATTGCCATGCATTTTGACAATGTAACTATGTGGTTCTGTGCATTTATTCATCACTGTTGTTGGTTGCCATGTACCATTTGCTTGAAGGACAAACACTTTGCATCCTATAATCAATTCAGAAAGGTCTTTTGTGTTTCTGTTGTAATAACATTGTTGCTTCCTGCTTTTGTTGTTCATTTGTTACTGGATTTGATTGTCTTTTGGAGTGTCAGTGTTCAATAAAGTTGGGAGCCTTGTTCTTATTTCTGTATTGTATAGGATCTCTGCTGGTAATGACAGGCGGCTGTCGAGTGGGGTCGTTCTTAAGCATAGAAGAGACATTTGGTAGTCCATTTTGACAGTTTTGCTTTTACCATAGTATTTTTTACTTTTTGAATCATTCGTTCAATGAAGCCATTTGATTGTGGGTATCTAAGTCTGGATGTTGATATATGTGAATTCCCACTCAGTGGTAAAATTGTGGAATTCATATGACACTAAATATCTGGCATTGTCTGCATACAGGCATTCTGGTATGCCATGAACAGCAAAAATTGCTTTGAAGTCTCCAATGCAATTTGCACTTGTGACATTGTCTTGACATAGTGACATGGAAAATTTGTTGACCATTGAAGTCAAAGATATCAGATGCAATATATTGGAATGGTCTGGTTGGGTGTTCTTTAACGATCATTATCTCTGATATTCTTTTCTTCCTGTTACATGCAATGGCATTTATCCAGTTTGTTGGTTCATTTATTTTGTGATCACACTGTCTTCCATTTTGTCTAATTCCTTCTTCATTTCACCTTTCAAGTATACTGGGTAGCATTTTCAACAATGTAGATTTTTTTTGTCTCCCTGGAAAGTTTCTGATACCTTGAAACCTGTCAGTGTATTCATTTGCAAGGTCTTCTATGCTTTGCAGTTGTTTATTTTTTCTCTGCTGTTGTCATATTGTTATTGAAATGTGCCAATCCTAAATTTATATACCATCTTAGGCCTAATATTGTTGTGTCATTTTTCACACACAACAAATTTGGCTCAGATGGCTGCTGTGTTTTTGTGTCTAATGTTGAGGATTATTGAACTGTATTCTGGAATTTTGCTGCCATTTACTGCCCATAAAATAGTTTGCCCATTTTTACACTTATAGATCTGTCAGTATTTTTGTCAATGTTCTGGGGGTACATTTTTTTGTATATTTTTAATGGCATTATATTATCATTGACTCCAGTGTCCAGTTTCATTTTTATTTTGTTTCCTTTCATATATGTCTTCACAGTCTATGTTGGCAAACACATCTTCACTGTTAATGTTAAATCTTTTGTCTCTATTTTTCATAGTATATAAATATAGGTCGTCTTCCTGGTCTGGTTCATCATGTTTTATGTGTGGCATTCACATTTTTCTTTTCTGGCTTCCTATGCTTGTTGTGTGGACTTTATTTTCTGGCTCTATATGGGCTCCCTTTCTTCATTTTATGTGGACTAGGGTTTTCATTTTGTCGTGAATGTGTTTTTGTGGGGCAACACTTTTCAAAATGGTGTAAACCATGGCATCTGCATTCTTTGTTGTAAACATAGCAGTCCTTTTTTCTTCTACTACAACCTTTTCCACACCTTGTACACTGTCTAGTACTTCTTATCACCAGCTTTTCCTTCACTGGCATCCTTTTAACATGTGTTTTTTTGTAGCTTCGTATGTTCTTATGCTTTCTATATCTTCAGTGGGAAATTTGGCTTGCTTATAAGGTTTCTTCTTTAATCTGTATATTTCAATCCTTTTATTAATTGTTCCAGAATTCTTTCTTCTCTGTTTCCACCAAAATCACATTTTTTTTGCTTTAGTCTGCAGTCTGCCCAAATACTCATCAATTGTTTCTTTGTTCTGTTGAATTGAAGTAAACTCTCTTCGACCCATTTGTTTGGTTTTTGTAACATGTGGGTCTCAAAAATCTCAAATATATTTCTTGGTCATTAGCTGTGCATTTCTTATTATCCCACGGCCCTTTTGTCCTGCACTCAGTAGAATGTAATTGTCTTATATTTTCCTCTACATTGTTCATAAGGAAATAAACATAGTGAACCTCTTTTCTTCTACAATGACTTTTTCCACACCTTCTACACGTCTGCTACTTCTTATCACCACTTCATGATATGCTCCAACTTTCCCTTCACTGGCATCCTAATAGATTAAATTTAATATTTCTAATAAGCAAAATACTTTGCTGCATTTCAAACCAATGTGTTGTTTTGTTGTAGCTTTGTACACTCTTCTTTTTGCTCGGCCTTCAGCTGTTCTTTTCTCGTTATTTCCTGATCATTTTGTCTCATGAATGTAATTATGTTTTATTTTTTCCTCTATGTTGTTGATAGTGAAATATGAAAACATAGAATCGACAAATTCACTAAAAGCTTCATGTTTGTTTGGCAATTGGATACTTGAAGTCCTTTTTTTTTCATGCTTCTTTTACTTTTAAAATAAGAAACAAAAATTTACATATTTATCGTGATGTACTCACTTTTTTTGTGGTATTTGTATTTGCATTTTATCTTTAAGTCTGGTTGTTTCGTTGCATATCACTCATCGCTGCCACCATGATATATTCCATATTTGGGTTTTATTAATTTAACTCAGACACGTGTTTATTCCACCATTTTGACTTCTACGGATGAAACAAAGGGACACAACTCTCTTTCATTAGCTCCTGTTACTCCTTTACTTTCTTTTTGTAGCACTTTAGTTTAATATAAGTCCCTCCAAAATCATGTGCCCTTTTGGCAGGTGAAAAAAATCCCAATAACTTATTTTTATAAATTTATCAAAAATCAGGGAATTATTAAATTTCATTGAAATTTTCAGCATTTATTTAAATGTAGTTTATATCAAATCTAGGTACCTTAAAAATGTGATACATAAGTTTTAAAATGCATTTAAAAAAAATCAAAAACCCTTCTTGAAGCTTTTATTTCAGTTTTAATTTTAAGCTAATAGATTAAATTTAATATTTCTAATAAGCAAAATACTTTGCTGTATTTCAAACCAAATTTAAATTGATTTGACCCATTTTTTTTTGATTATCAGTAAAATCGATAAAATTGTCCAAACTAATTAATCTGAATTAAAACAAATTTTACTTACAAGTGAGTAAGTGTGATCTATGATGGGGTATTTCCATATATTTAACCTTGTACCTAAATGCAGCTCAAGAGCATTTTCTATTTGGTCAACTATCAGTTTTAAATTGTGATCTTGTACACATGGTTACATATAGGCATAAGAATAAATATTTGTTTAAATACATTGATCTAAATTAATTTTGAATGTAAATTGTTTTTTCTTATAAATAAGAACAAGTACTCTCCTTTTAATAAAAAAATTTTCACTGCTCTATTTTTTAATTTTTTCTTTACACACACACACACACACACACACATATACACAAATCCTGTTTATTTTAAATACCAAATATAATTTTTAAAATTAAAAAACTGTTGAAATAGTTAAATATAATCACCACTTCTACTCCAACAGTTTCTTTACTTGCACTTCCTGATAGTGGAACTCACTTTCATTTACTTCCTTCCCTGAAAATTATGATCTTCAAAAAGTTAAATGCAACATCAATCAACATCTTCTGTTGTCTTGAACCCCATTCATCTTTAGCCTCAATCCACGCTATGCCCAAGCTTTTCTCTCACTTTCACTCTCTGTAACCTCCTGTGTACTAGTGGCACTCCCACCTTGCTTGGGGTGAAATGATTAAAAAAAAAAATCCTGGTATAATAGATAACTTCAACAACATTGTGATAACCAGATATATTTTCTAAAATTTAAATTATGTAACAGCCAGTCTGTACTCAGCACCTGAAAATTGTGTTGTGCATGAATCTCTGAGTCATGCTATCACTGAGGGATAATATATATATATAAATATATATATATGTGTGTGTGTGATATTTTTATATATGTAAAATGTAAAAATGCCAAGATCTCTTATGTTTCATGCAATTGAACTTATTTTCTTGGCAAAATGTCAGTGTAAACTATTTCATCATAGCAATAATGGACTGTGCACAAGTCTGACTGTTGTTAAGAACATACATACATACATACATACATACATACAGTTGGTTGTCTGAATGATATACGAGTTAAATGATTTATAGACTTCACAATAGTCATGATGTTGATTCCACATGAATGCCAGAATATAATATCTTGTGGTGTTACACTTATTTTTACTTTAGCTTATGTATCAATTTTTAGTCATGTCACAATGATGTATAGACTGCTTTGCAGAACCATATGTTATTGTCTTATTTGAATGAAATCAGCTTGCCAAAACTGGAAAGTCACAAGTAACTTCTCTGTTCATTCAAAACAAACCATTATGTTTGTGACAGCTAATGAGCACATGATTTAGCATTTGGGAAAATATTAGTTTTAAAAGTTGATGATATAAAGTTTCTGAAATACTAACTCTTTAGGTACACTGACAATATAGTAGAAGATATTTACAAGCTTTGAAATTACACTGTTTTGAAGTCTATCACCAGATATGTGACACAGTAGGTCCTCTAGTATAATCTCAGATTCTGGTATTCCTGTTGCCGTTCAAGTAAAAACTATTTGTCACCTTTTAATATAGTTTTGCTTCACATAACATGAATGCATAAGTTTTTAGTTATCTTCCATTTGAGTTACATTATTTGCAGTTATTAAAACATGTCTTTATTATTTTCATTTAAAATACCTTTTCTTTATTCACAGATATCAATACCGGGTTAAGATGACTACTGGAATACATATGCAAATGTAAAAAACACATCCTTGGTAGGTGTGTGTATTTTCACAGTTTCCTAATTCCATACAAGTACATAAAGGAGAAATTCTTCAATAATTCAAAGTTTTTACAAAAACAAAGAATTTTTACAAAATTTACATTCCAAAGTACACACAGTGTAGAGTAATTCTTTTGAAGTGTTGCAGATTACTATTTTCACAGGCTTCATACTTAAAAAGACACATGCAGAAACACATTGGAGAGAAACAACTTTCATGTGAATTGTGTAAATCTGTATTTTCTTTGATGTCTAGTTTGAAAAGACACACATGTAGGCACACAGGAGATAAACCATTTCCATGTCAGTTTTGTGGTTCAGCATTTTCAAAGAGTTCTAATTTAAGACAACACATACGAAGATGCACTGGAGAGAAACCATTCTCTTGTGAATTATGTAGCTCAGCATTTTCAGACAGCTCCAATTTAAAGTGCCATATGCGAATACACACTGGAGAGAAACCGTGTATTTGCCAAGTGTGTGGATCGGCATTTTCACAGAGCTCCAGTTTGAAAACACACATGCGAGTACACACTGGAGAGAAACCATTTTCTTGTCAAGTTTGTGGATCTGCATTTTCACAGAGTTCCAGTTTGAAAAAACACATGCGATTACATACTGGAGAAAAGCCATTTTCTTGTCAAGTTTGTGGATCTGCATTTTCACAGAGTTCCAGTTTGAAAACACATATGCGGGTACATACTGGAGAGAAACCATTTTCTTGTCAGGTTTGTGGGTCAGCGTTTTCAGAGAGCTCGAGTTTAAAAACTCACATGCGAATCCACACTGGAGAGAAACCCTTTTCTTGTGAATTGTGCGGTTCCGCATTTTCACAGAGCTCCAATTTAAAGTACCACATGCGATTACACAATGGTGAGAAACCATTTACTTGTCAAATATGTGGATCTGCATTTTCAGATGGTTCTTATTTAAAAAAACATATGCGAGTACACATTGGAGAAAAGCCATTTTCTTGTCCCATGTGTGGAACATCATTTTCAGAACGATCCTATTTAAAAAGGCATATGCGAATACACACAGGAGAAAAACCATTTTCTTGTGAAATTTGTGGGTTATCTTTCTCAGATGGCTCAACTTTAAAAAATCATATGCGAATTCATACTGGAGAGAAACCATTTTCTTGTGAATTGTGTGGTTCATCATTTTCACAGAGCTCAAATTTAAAGCACCACATGCGAATTCACACTGGAGAAAAACCCTTTTCTTGTCAAGAGTGTGGATCAGCATTTTCAGATAGTTTCGGTTTAAAAAGACACATGCGAACACACACTGGAGAGAAACCATTTTCATGTCAAGTGTGTAGATCAGCATTTTCTGATAGCTCCAATTTACAAAAACACATGCGAATACACACAGGAGAGAAACCATTTTCATGTCAGATTTGTGGTTCAGCATTTTCAGAAAGTTCCAGTTTGAAAAAGCATATGAGAATTCACATAGGAAAAAAATAATTTTCCTGTTAATTGTTTGGCTCAATTTTCAAGGCTCTCAATTTAAAAAAAAACACTCATGCATGTTGGGGAGAACACATTTTCTTTTCAATTCTATTGGTTGGCATTTTCCCACAATTTCACCTTGAAAGTAAGTACAAAATAAACACATACTGAAGGAAAATTATTGTCTGTTGACTGACATTTCCAGTGAAAAAATAAGATGGAAAACAATCTAGAAGAATCTACAGCATTTGTCAAATGTACAGTAACCACTACAAATACATACAGCACCTTCCACTGTTTAATAGAGTTTCTTCTAAATCACACATAGCATGATTCTATTATTTCTTGTAGAATATTACACAAAACATATCGGATATTACATATGACCAAGCTTTATAGCGTTGAAAACCTTCAAAATGTAAAATATTGTCTACTATTGGAATAGAAAAACATTTGCAAGGAGTGTCCTGAAGATTACAACCAATAATGGAAAATAAAGGCAAACACACCCAATGTTGATTTTTGAATAATATTTATTTATAGAGAAGTACTCATTTTTGGATAACAGATATTTTGGGCAGCAATTTCAATAAATATTAAGCATTAAAAGATAATAACCATTTTACTTTTGTAATGTTCAAGTAAAAATAATAATAAAATGCTCTGTTTTTTTTTATGAAAATTAACTTTATATAAAAAAAGTGGTTAGCTGTTCTCATTTGTGGATGATATTGTGTGGATCAACATTGACAATGAGCTGAAATTTAAAAATACAGTTTTGAATGCACATCAAGTTTTGTTTTATTCTCATGAAAATTAAAACTTTTATATGAAGAAAATGAACAGTCTGTATTTTTAATGATAGTGAACTCACCATTCAAATTTTGTCAGATTTCTTTTTGTTTGCTTGTCATGGTTATTATCAGTATATGCTAGGTACCTTCAAATAGAGCATTATGATTACTAAATATAGTTTTTGCTTAATAGCAATATCACTTAAATGGTACAATTTAGGTAGCTCTAAATGTTTGCTAAAGAAGTGCATACCATATTGAAGAAAGGCCCCCAAATTTGGATGAAAACAAAGTTTTATCATCAAAATATCTGTTATTATTAAGAGGAATGTCCAAAATATTTTATTAAAGTTTTGAATCCTTTGTAGCACATTCAAAATTTTGGTTAAAAATCTTGTTTTCTTGTATCAGCAATGGGAGTTTAGCATCTTTTTTTGTGAAAAAAATTGATTTAGAAATTCTTGCAGAAATCAAATAATTGTCAGATTTTAATTATCATGACTTATTCACAAATGAAGTAAATTTTTGGTTAATTTGCAGTATAAGCACCAAAAGCCTTTGGTAATGAGAACGTACCATTCTGGTGTGAAATTGCCTGATTATTTTGAAAATAACATTAAAACATTGCGCTCGATTATCGTTTCCAGCTGCCATTACTGGTGTTGTTTACATACATTTGCCTCAAGAAGTAATGCACAGAAGCTTACTTAGTTAATGGCCTTTTTACCGCTTTTCATATCATACTCGTCTTGATTACTGCACAATTTTTGTAGATGTTATTTTAAAATGCACTTTTTTATTTTAAAATGTGCATTTTTTCAAATGAAGTTTTAAATGAATAGTTTTTTTATTAAATTTGTTATAGAAAAAATTGAAAGCTTTCCTAAATAAATATGTCACGGTTGAACCCTTTTTCCAAAAATATTCTTATGAAGCTTTAAATGAATAGTTTTTTGTTGTATAAATTCCTTTTTTTCCAATTAGAAGTATTGTTTCTTTGTGGAACTGAAGCTTTATTAAAAAAATGAACTCTTCTTTTTTTTTTAATTATAATAGAATCAATTGAAATCTTTTCTAAATAAATATAATATCATGGTTGAACCCTTTTTCCAAAAATATTCTTAAGACAATATTGTCCTTAATAAATCTGCTTATAGCTAATGAAACAGAATCTCAACCTAAAATGTAATTTATGAAGCTTTATGTGCGTTATTTTTTTTTAATGAAAAACATTGTTTTGGAAATTCTTGCAAAAATCAAGAAACTTCCATGACATATTAAAGGAAAGAAAAAACATCATTGGAAAAAGGAATAAATCCTTTTTTTACTTTTCAGGCATGTAATTTTTATTTTATTTTAATTGTCAGATTTAAAGGAAACTTAAAAAAAACATCATTGAAGAAAAAGGATAGCTTAATTTTTTTATCCTTTCAAGCACATAATTTTGTTTTTATTTTTTTCGATTTTTCGATTTTTACTACTATATTTGGGATCATGATTTTTTCTGTTAGCTGATTTTTAAAATTTTGTGCATTCAATCTGAAGCTTCCACACATGACTACTCAAGGCAAACATATGTAAAAAAAAAAAAAGTCAGTAATGGCGGTCATTCTGTTTAGACAATGAGAAAGAAGTCGACCTTACATTGTCCATAACTTCTAAATGGTAATCAAGCGCAATGTTTTAATGTCATTTTCGAAAATAATCAGGCAATTTCACACCAGAATGGTACATTCTCAATACTGAGGACTTTTGGTGCTTATACTGCAAACTAACTTTTTCTTTTTTTTTTTTTAAGAAAATCATTGTAAAAAATTTTTTTTCCATCTGTTACTCTCACTTAATTTTATGACATTTCAAGAAATTAAAATTCCACCCTCTTCATATTTATATTAGTTAAAAAGTAGGACACCATGGCGAATTTAAATCTTCAATTTGTCATTGTCAAACAGAAACACCATTTACCAAAAATCTGCTCTGAATCGTAAAATAAAAAATGTAATAAAACTATGACATTATTTAAAAGCTTTTAATTGCTTTTATAATTAAGATATATTAAATATTATATGTATTGTGATGATTTGTGTAACTATTATACTATTTTTGTTTCATAGTATGTCCAAATTTGCATTTAACAACTGCAAAGAAGAAAAGAGGATATAATTTCATCAATTGAGAATTTATAAACTCATGATTCCATTTAGTGAATTTTATTTTAATTAAATAAAAATAATAAGAAATATTGGAAATTCATTTCTTTTTATGTTTTATATTAATTATCTCCCTTTGACTGATGCTCTTGTGCCATTGGTTTGCATCAATGAAAAAAGTGATGAACGGCTGTTGTTTTAAATTTAAGTAGAGAACATGAATTTATTTAAAATTTTATAGTTTCTTGATTTTATCAAATACTCATTATCCTAAGGAAATCAAATCATAAAGTGAAAGAAAGCAGTAAGTGTTAATTTCTTTGTTTACAAATAAAAATAGCTATATTCAGAATTGTGTTATCCACTCACGAATTTAAACAAGATATTGTTAAAAATTTGGGAAAATATTTAAACTTTTATAATGAATACGAAAATTATCTGCAATTGGTTGAAACCTTTGTTGGAAACAGTTTTATATCTCTTCGGATTTAATTTAATAGATTTTTCTTAAATTTATCTTTTATATTCTTATTGTTGTGAATTCTATTTTTTGACTTTTGAAGGTAGCCGGTAGCCTAAAATTAAATAAAGATAAACTTTGAAGTAAGTTACAAAAAAATCATGCAAAAATGTATTTTGGTAAATATTAAGAAGATCTCTTTAACAGGGCCTGTTCAAGTCTACCACCCCGTCCCTTCAGCCCCTCAACCTCCGGCATCTTCCTCTTTGGGTTGAGGTGCCCACTCGGTCTGAACTGAACTCAGGGGTAGCTGGCCGCACGCTCCCTGAGTACCCTTAGATTGTTCAACTGGTCACTGGCCAAGTTCCGCCTGCTGCCCACGTTGTGTTAGTTTTTAGATCCAGTAAGCGGGGTGTTGTCCATACATTCACGGTCGATTGGGGATGTAGGCACGGCTGTGAGGGTGGGTGGCAGGAAAATTAGAATGTGGCAAAACAAGGAAACAATATCTGAAGAAGCCGAACAACAATGGGTAAAATATTGATGTCTTTTATATAAGAAAACAAAAACAGTAGAAAAAGTTTGCAGCAATTAACATAAGAACAAAGGACTACTCCTCTACCAATTTTCCAACAGAGATCAGTGTGTGTGTGATTAACTCGTTCTGAATCAACTTGGGAGGATACGTGACTCGTAATTCCAGCCCTACGTGGAAGTGTAGCCTTTCAGTTGGTTGTTGTAAGTGACAAACGTTAAGTTTCAGCCACTTTTCAATTCGACTGCTGCAACGACGATGATGTTTCTTGAAGTCCTTATCTCTGACTCGCCACTGGACCGACTTCCTGCAATGACAGTCTCTCTCTCCCAACGTCACTCTCCAACCTGACTCACGTCCAACGCCCAAGTCTCTTTCGTCTCTTTGAGAATTCTCTCCTGACTCTCTCGACGACTGTCTCTTTCATCTGGCCTCTTCTGTCTGTCTTTCTTGTCGGCCTTTCTCATCTGCCTGTAGCACTGTGACCTGTAATGGTCACTGCAGGTGCCCGCACACATGACTGCACACAGTGACAACAATGTGCTGACCGATAGCGGTCTCTCCCGTCTCTGCTTCACCCACTGTCTTATTAGCAAAATCTCGAGTTAATATAGCAACCGAAGGTTATAAGCCAGGTTGTTCACGCGCTTAACACGAGTGTTGTCATCATCACGTGTATTTGCAAAGTTTAAATTAAGATCTATTTCAAATCTCTTATTGGATAAAATTAATTAGTTCAATGTTCATTTCAATTGTCTTTTCGATGACCAAATTCAGTGGATACAATTTATGTTTAGATCAGATTTCGCTAGTGGTAAACATACACTGAACTTTCCTCACCGGTCCAATTTACTTCAATATGTATTTATCAAAAAATATTATTTTCGCCTATTTCTATTTTTCTTTTAATGACCCAAATTAAACATTGCCTCCTGCCCTTTGCATTTGTTTATAAACAAGTCTTCGCCAACCCGATTTGAAATCCATCAGCCATCTTAAGTCTCATATATCATTGTTCTAGATTCTTTCCTATTAATAGCGCTGACACAGTTTGTAACTTCACGGGAGATCGTATTTTCCATTTTCAATCAATAAACGTTATATTTGCGTGTGTGCATTCATGTGATGTGTGCGTCAACCTCTCTCTCTGTTACATAAGTTGCTGCATCTTGAGCAGTCACTTGGGGCACTGTCAAGGCTGAAGATGCCATTATGCAACTATGTTGAGATCTTCGAAAGAAAAACATACTTGTGGTCATCCATGACTCAAGGTAGAATAAATTCTTTGGCTATTTTGTGAATAGAAAATGATCTAAAAAAGATAGGTGTAGAAAGTGCCATGAAAAGATTTGCAGATCTAAAGGCTAGATAAGGAATGTTTTAGGTCGGATAATGAATGTTTTCTTTAGCTTGTATTAAGTTGTATATTGTAATAAACTTGCCATTCTACATTTTCAGTCTTTCTCATTGTGAAAATTAAACAATTACACTTGTAAGGGTCCTGAAGTTCAGCTTGCCTGGAGTGCCAACAATCCTAGGGCTGTCACTTTACTATCCTCCTATTTGTTGATTTGACGTCAATAGGAACCTCCAAAATCAGTCAAAAAATTTTCTAATTTTACAAAAAATCAGGATTTCATTGTAATTTTCAGTATTTATTCATTAATCAATTAACTTTATATTTATCGTTTTATTTTTAAGTTTTGTGCAAGTACTTTTTGTAGATCAGTTATATCCCCAGCCACTTTGGATATGATGGCCATGCAATGGATAGAGGCTCACAATGAGAAATCTTATAGCCGAGTTCAAATTCCAATCAAGTTTACTGCATTTACTTATGCTCAAATATTCTTAGGGAATGTATGAATTCACCTTGTAGGGAAACAATAATTGTCTTCCCTTGGATTGTCAGCGAGGCTTTCGATATCACGTGTCTGTTGGTCACATGCGAATTCAGCCCTTTAGAAAACTTTCGTTTTAGGAGTTTGCTTTCGTTCGTTGAACAGTTAACATCTTCCCAATTTCCTGAAGTTCACACATGTGGAGAACGGGCATTATATTCACTGCTTTTTGTTGAGCAGAAAAGAGACCTTTGTCTCCAACTTCAGCAAGGCACTTTATTTCACTTTGTCAAGAAAACCAGAGAAAGTAAGACATTTGTGTTTATCTTATTTGCACCTCAGTTTAGACATGTTTGTTCTTGGAACAATGCATACATTCATCTGCATTGAGATACATGCAGATCATAACATTTTTGTATAATATGATATGTATTTATTAAATGTTTTAATTGTGTATGGGTGTTTATCTTGTTTTTCATTTATTCAGTGTTAGTGTATCAATAGATACATTAATTCTAATATTAGTACCTTGTGAGTGAGAAACAAATATCTTTCCTAGCACCAGATTGCTGGTAAATTATAACTGGCACATGAAATTATGCTAATATCTTCTCCCTCCAACTATAGGTATAATAGTAGGGCTCTTCAACCTTGATTGGCAACCAGTCTAGGAGAATGATAACTTTTAATTAAAAAAAAGAGCTAAATGCTGTAAAAACCAGAGAGGCAATACCTTATAATGGTGTGGGACTACAGGGTTAAAATGAACAAACAAGATTATTAATGGAGAATCATAATGATGAAGAAACACTCAAGTAATTTTAAGAAAACAAGATAAGGAATTTATTTACATGCTTGAAATAGTGTCAGGAAAATAAATCAGAAATTTTTAAAGTCTGTAGTTTTAATGAATTGTTATGAAGAGGAAACATTCATGCAGCAGATTAAATTATCTGATGCAAAATAATATTCAAAGTGTTTAAAACAAAAGTAAGAGTGTTTGTTGCTCACAGAAGCATATATGGTTGCATACATTCAAAAGTAGACAAAGAGAGTTTGAAATACTTAACTTTTTTGGATTGTTGAGAGAAAATTCCTTGAAGTACCACATGCTTGGTTAATAGCCAATATAATTGGTGAGTAATTTGACGCTGTCGAAAACTTGAATGCTGGACACATGAACAGAAACAAAACTTTTCACATGACTTCAGACACTCTTGTTGATACACTTTTTTTACTCATTTTATATCAAAAAGGATTTCATCTAGACACATTATTTTGTTTTACTTTTTCTTGGCTCAGTGGCTAATTTCTGTGAAGACAAGGTTTTCATTGGTACAAAAGCAATTTCACAAGGGCTTTTAAATTTATTTTCATCTTTTTCTCAGCTTGCCAGCCAATTTCTGTTATGGCAAGGTATTCATTGGTGCAAAAGCAATTTCACATAGGCTTGTAAATTTATTTTCATCTTTTTCTCAGTTCGCCAGCCAATCTCTGTGAAGGCAACATTTTCATTGGTCCAAAAAATTCTGTCTCTTCCCTCAGCTCACCTGAATTTGAAGGGAGTGAGTAAAAGGAATTATTATTGTGTACTCATGTTGACGTTGTCGCCCTTTACTCCATATTTGAAGTGTACAGAAGAAGTATAATCATCTCCTTTTACTTATTTTGTGGCTAATCTGTACTAGTTAATTTTGGCTGTTCCTGATTTTTACATTTTTATGTGTTTAAATCTCTGAAGGAGATGCAGTGGCATAGCTTGTAGTGTGTGTGCCACCTAAGACAACCCTTGACTTTGCTGCCCCTATCCCTAAAAGGTTTGTTCATTTTAACATCTCTAAAATTAAACTGCTCCCTTTAATAGTTTGATAGAAGCCTTTCTACATTCCATCAGCATGGCTTGTGCTAACCTCCAGTCGAGTGACTCATTGTGCCTTCTCGGACTAACATGTGCAAAGACTATATTGAATCAATTCCTAAGTCTGCGGCTAAGACATTTGGTTCACTATGTCATGCTAAACAATTTTTCTTGCCAGAATCTATCTTGCATATTTATAAGTCTACCATTCATCCTTGTTTTGATTATTGTTGCCACATCTGGTATGGTACTACTGCTATATATTTAGAGATTCTTGATAAAATCCAAAGAAGAATCTGCAATGTTATTGGTCCTAACCTGGCATCTCAGCTTCAGTCACTTCCCACTGCTGTAATGTAGCTTCTTTATGACTTTTTCTATAAATATTTTCATGGTATTTTTCTGATGAATTTTTCTCTAGGATACCTAGACTATGAATTTGAGTGCAGTACTAGATTGGCAGCAAGGTCTCATCATTTTACAGTTGAAATGGTGAGGTGATCATTTAAAACACTGGACACTTTTAAAAAAATTATTTATTACAGAAAAACATGAGCATGAAATTTAAAGAAAAGATTCAGTTTATATACTTATTTTTCTATTTTATAATATGAATTTTGTTTAATGTTTTTTTAAGAAAATGCTTAAAACTAACAGCCGAGATGAAAGTGATTTGATTATGAATGTTTGGACAAACTACAATGAATAAGTACTTTATACAATTTTAAAATGCATCATTAAAGAAAATATAACAAAAAAATTTAAAGTGTGTAATATCTATTGATGAACCAAGTTTGGTTTAAAATGGAGTTCAGTTGGTGATATTTATACATTTGGTAAGCAATACAAATTTCACTGTTTGACACAACAGTTTTGCACAAAATGAATGCAGTGTACCCTTCTTTTTGATTCATGTGCACCTTGGGTTCTGTGGGCACAGAGATATGAAAGAAAATGATTATTAAAGATGAGACATTGCTTTACAAGGTGGATTTTTCATTTTTTTTTTAAGAGTTGAATTTCTCTCGTATTTCATCCCCTAAAATTTTCAACTTAGAAATTTTTTGTGAGAGTCAACTTTGAACCATATGGCAATCTCACTTAATTGAGGAATGTCCTTGTTTGTTTGTTTTTTTTTGGGGGGGGGGTTAAGATGGGACAATTTTGATATTTGTAGAGAGACAACATGGAGCAGAACTAATTTGAAAAAACACCACTGTGAAATAGTCAACTTTGAAAATATGGAAAATCGCTGTCATTGAATGTGACAATTTAATTTTTTGACATGAAATAAAAACTAATTGTAATACATGAAAATAAATGGTATCTTTAGAAAGAAATGTTGTTTGCATACTAATTTCGTCAAAATAAATGTAACAGCTGAATTGGAAGGAAATTTCACTATTTTGTCACATTTTTGCACTGTACAAGGTCTGGTCAAAAAGTATCTGGATTGGTGTTTTAAATGAAAACTACAACACATATCAATTTGACATTTAATCTTATTCAAAGTAATCCCATTCTTAAAACACACACTTTATCAAGTGTTGTTTCCATAGATGGAAGCATTCCTGGAACTCCTTTTTGGGGATAGTGAGCAACTGCATCATCAGATTCTCTTGGATTTGCTCAATGTCTTGAAATCTTGTTCCTTTCAAATAGAATTTGATTTTTGAAGATGCAAAGTCCCAAGTGGTGAGATCTGGGGAATTTTGTCTACAGTCCAAAACTGCTGCAAAAATCACGGTCCCTGATGGAACCCCTGTGGTGTGTTTAGATAACTAAACTACACACTTTACTTTCAAGTACTGCTATAAATAATGGAAGTGAGCAAGAATGTTATAACTTAGTGTGTATGTGCACCAGAGTACAAAGTCGGTCTGTACCAAGTGGCTTCACTCTGTGAACTTTAGCTTCATTACCATAGCAACAGTTCTGATACATTTTATTAGTCCTCATAAAGTAAGACAGTTTTGACAAAATACAATAAGTACTTTATACAGTTTTAAAATGTATCAAGATTTAAATTGTGAAAAATCCATCAATGAAGTATGTCTGGTCTAAAATAGGGTTCAGCTGGCAATGTTGCTTTGAGTTTGGTGGACACAGTGGTATGAAACCCACTGATGTTTAAAGATGAGACATGGCTCTACAATAAGGTGAATTTTTTTTTTTTAAAGTTGAACTTATCTATTTAATCCACTAAAGATTTCAACTTGGAATTTTTTGTGAAAGACATCTCCAAACTGTATATTAAAGCCATGAAATAGACATGCATCCTTTTTTTCTTTAGGGAAAGACTACATTGATAAGTGTAGGGAGACACAAATTGGAGTGCAACAAGTTTAGAAAAACACCACTATGGCATTTTTGTAGAATTTAGTTGGAGAGGTAAAAGTACCAAGGGGTGAAATCTAGGGGATGTTGTCCTTGACCAAAAACTGCTGCACAAGCCATGGTCACTGATGAAACTCCTGTGGTGTGGTGAGATAACTAAACTACATACTTTACTTTCAAGTACCGCTATAAATAATGGAACTGAGCAAGAATGTTATAACTTAGTGTGTATGGTTGGCAGCACAAAGTCAGTCTGCATACCATAACAACAGTTCCAATATTTTTATTAGTCCTCATACAGTAAGGCAGTTTGGACAAAATACAATAGGTACTTTATACAGTTTTAAAATGTATCACAATTTAAATTGTGAAATATCCACCAATAAAGTATGTCTGATTTAAAATGGGGTTGAGCTTGTGATGTTCATTCACTTGATCAACAATTCAAATTTTAGTGTAACAAAATGGATGATATAATCCCTCCTTTTGATCCAAATGTACTTTGAGTTGGATGGACACAGTGATATGAAACCCACTGATATTTAAACATGAGACATTGCTCTCCAACAAGGTGCAATTTTCATTTTTTTTTAAAGTTGAATTTATCTATTTAATCCACTAATGTTTTCAGCTTAAAATTTTTTGTGAAAAACAACTTCAAACTCTCTATTAAGGCCACCAGATAAACAAGCATCCTTTCTTCTTTAGAAAGAGACTACACTGATATGTGTAGGGAGATGCAACAAGTAAAGAAAACACCACTATGACGTTCTTAGCTTTGAAAATGTGACATAATTTAAAGAGAGAATAAAAATGAATCATCTCAAACTAAAAAGAATTATAACTTCATAAAGAGAAAAGATTCAATTTTTTTTTTTACATAATAATTTTATAACAATAACCTTGGATATAAAGCAAGATCTCATCAGTTGAACTTGTTTTCACAGTGTAAACATTGAGGTTTGGAATAACTACATTACATAAGCATTTCAAAAAATAATGTATGTTAAGCCACAAAGGCAACGCAACTGTAATGATGGACAAAACAGAATATACAGAAAAACTGGAAGGCCTCGTTAGAAATGGTACCTATAGTAAAGAAAGATACAACAAAGAAAACTGTTACCAATCCTGATCCTAATCAAAAACAAGGAACCTGGGACATGCAGGCAGTAGTCCAGTTTTGAACCTAAAGTTAATCTTTAAACTTATTTCCTCCAAAAATGGTAATGACTTTGAAAAATATATTTTATATCATCATCTATCTAACCCCAATTTTAAAATTGAGTGCAATGGCACAGTTCCAAAATCGACCTGCCTTGACATACCAACGCCACCAGCTCCTGCAAGATCAACATAATTACACAGCCTTCCGCTTTTCCCTCACTACAATCTTCAGAAATTAAATATGTAAACACTAACAGTGATTCAAAAATGTCTACTAGAATCCAGACACGCAGAGATTAACCCAAGAAAAAAAAAAAACATGTAACACCCTGGCCAGGTAGTATTATATGGCCTCACTTGTCACATAGCAAGCTGAATTCTAACAGGACAATGTAATGTAAACAAAAAACAAATGTGAATAGCCACTTACAAAATTGAATTCTTAGAATGTAAATTAACAAAGTACAATTATATCGAATTTATCAAACATCATTTCAATTCTCTAGACATGCTTTCAACACTAAAATGTATATTTACCCTTTTTTTATTTTTTTTACTAATCCATGAATTATAAATGGCTGTGAGTTATTAAGCTTATCAGACGATATATGAAAAGGATTTACATAAAATAAATAGACAACACTTGTCTATATTATGAAAATGTGACATAATAGAATAAAATATGTATTTCTGTATATTCTAATCACTTTCATGATTTTTAATTGCGTATACAGCCCGTTTTGCAAATGAATGCTATCAGATAAATTTTCTACCTCATAATCCATTGCATTTAAAGATTGTTGCACTATTTTGTTTAACAAAAATGGTTAACAAATGTGTTGCGTTTGGCTGTTCTAGTGGATATGTTTTCTTTTCCTCATAGAAAATCCAACCTCATGGAAAAATGGATAAAATTTGTTAATCGTATTGATTGGTTTTCTATGAAAAATTCAGTTCTCTGTATGAAATATTTTGAAGAGACATTTATTTTGAAAGGAAAATGAAACAAACTGAATTGGGATTTGCATCCAATACCTAAAATACATTCAGAAAAATTAGAAAACCATCTTTTTGCTGAATACAAAGGAATTCAGAAAGCCTCCAAAACAGTGACTGATCAAAGCTGATGAAATACATGATTTTATTTCAGCTGATAGGATAAAGGATTTTACTCATTTTGAAGAAGCATTTTGTTGTCCTCATGGTTTTGAAAAAAAAAGGGAAGATTATATTCAAATTTATAGAAATAGTCTTTGACCCTGAAACACATTTTTCATCTATAAAAGAATGTATTTGCATTGACCAAAACCTTCATGCCCAGTTTCAGTGCAGTAGAACTATAATGTTACCACAGTGGTTTATACATGGACATAATGCTAAACTCATGAGATTTAACATGTTATAAAATTTTCAAAACTATATGTGGAAGAACAACCATACTTAAGAGATGTATTTGTATTTCTTATGGTGGCTTTTTCTTTCATGTTAGGCCTTTGTGATTTAATGCTATTAGATTCCCAAGGAATGTGTTTCTGATGTTTGTTTTAAGGGTTATGACATCTGCTGCAGCCATTTCCTGAGAAGTGAAAAAATTATTGTAGGTTTTATGTGTTGCTTATGATGTTTCAAACTTATTCCTGACAGCATTGCCATAGTTTTCCTACAGCATCTAGAAAATGCTGCCAATGATATTGAACTCTATATTAATGCCTCTAAAACTGAAGTCATAGGCTTCAACCAGCAAGGCTCAATATAAACTGTCTCAGGTGAATCAATAAAATCTATCAAATCTTTTATATACCTAGAAAATGGAATAAATTCTACTGAAAAGGATATGAAAATTCACATGGCTAAAACCTGAGCTGCCTTGAATAAAATAGATGTAATCTGGAAACCTGATCTACCAGACAACCTCAAGCAGAGATTCTCTCATGCTACTGAAGAGTCAGTGTTAATGTATGGTGCCACTGCCTGGACAACTAAAACCTTAGAGTCTAAGCTTGATTGAACCTACACTTGGATGATGAGAGCTATACTTAACATCTCCTGGAAACAACATCCAACTAAATCACAGTTCTATGGACACATCCCAGATATTTCTACAGTCTTACATGACTTTGTGCTTTGCAGATCACTGCTGATGAGCAAAACGAAAACTCACAAGTGATCTACTGTTGTGGAGGCCTAAACATGGAGCAACCTATGTTGACCAGTTATGACATAGAATACCTCCTTAACGTCCTTCTGATTTGATGCAAGACCATGAATGTCCAAGATGATTTGACTGTGTATGTATATATATATATATATAATTAAAACTTTTCTTTAATATAAATTATTGAAGAAATGTAGCAAAAAATTAAGTTAATCATATACTATACTAAATCTAGTATATCCAATTCAATTATTTGCAATGATTCTTCTCCTCCGGTTAGCAATTTGCAAAAAACCAACATAGTTTACAAATTCAAGTGCCCTTTGGGAGATTGTATCTCCAACGAATTAAATAATATTTATGTTGGTCACACCACAAACTCACTTTCACAACGCTTGACACTACATTTGAATGATAACTCTAACATTTTTAGGCATTTAAAACAACATGCCTGGCCGCATACACAATTCCAGAAAATTCTTGTTGAAAACACAACTATACTTAAACATGAAAACAATAAACAAAAACTAAAAATTCTTGAAGCTATATACATAAAACAGTTGAAACCTAACCTGAACAAAATAAACTATGAAATCTCCACAAATATTCTTAAATGCCTATAATTGGTAAGTCATTGGTTTATACCAACAGCTTCCCATACATAATACTTCTCGAATTCACTCTTGTGTGGTCATGTGTGACATCATGAGCTACGGTGCGATTTTTGTTTCCAGCGTCTTATATGCACAAGTTTATCGTTGCTTGGAAATCTTCCATGTAAACAGAAACAGACTATCATCACTGTCTTGTCCGTGTATTGCTTAATATATTGTACTGTAATTGTCATCTCTGATAATGGCTTATGTAAGCCAAAAGCATAGATAGGATTAAAAAATATGTATCAATATTGTGATTTTCTTTCTTTGTTTAATGATAATGTTATTAAGCTTATCAGACAATATGAAAAGGATTTACATAAAATAGACAACACTTGCCTATATTATTTAATGAAACATGTATGAATATATTTAAGTTTTAAAATGAATTTTTAAAAATGAAAAACCTTTCTTGAAGCTTTCATTTTTTTAATTTTAATTTCAAGCTAATAAATTAAATTTAATACTTCCAATAAGCAAAATACTTTGCTGTATTTCAAAAATTAATTTAAATTGATTGGAAGGAGTTTATTTTTTTATCGCAACATAATTCTCTTTATTAAAAATCTTCCAGAAGTAAAATACACTTATCTGAAAAAAAATTTTTCTTAAGACAATAATGACTTCAATATATCTTATTCATAAAAGCAATTAAAAGGTTTTAAATGCCATAGTTTTATTGCATTTTTTAATTTACAATTCAGAGCATATTTTTGGTAAATGGTATTTCCGTTTGACAAAAACATTTTGATGATTTAAATTCTCAAAGTAGTCCTGTTTTTAATTAATATAAATATGAAGAGGGTAAAATTTTAATTTCATGAAATTATATGGGGATAACAGATATAAACTTCTAAAACAACGTTTTTTACAGCAAAAAAAGACCCTAAACTCCCATTTTGGCCCACCTGCTGACACAAGAAAACAAGATTTTTAAGTAAAATTTTGAACATGCAAGAAAGGATTAAAATGAAATAAAATATTTTAGTCTTCCCTCTTAATAATAACAAACATTTTGATGATAAAACTTTGTTTTCATCAAGTTTAGGGCCTTTTTTCATCATAGTATGCTCTTCTTCAGCAAAATTTGGAGGTAACTAAATTGTAAAGTTTAAGTGATAATGCTATTACGTAAAAACTATATTTAGTAATCATAATGCTCTTTTTGGAGGTACCTAGTAAATACTGATAAAAACCATGACAAGCGAAAAAGAAATCTGACTAAATTGTAATGGTGAGTTCACTAGCATTAAAAATACAGTCTGTTCATTTTCTTCATATAAAAGTTTTGTTAATTTGCATGAGAATAAAACAAAACTTGCTGTGGATTTCACAACTGTATTTTTAAATTTGAACTCCATGTTAATGTTGATCTACACAGTATCATCCACAAATGAAAACATAAAACCACTGTTTTTATGTAATATCTTTTAATATTTATTGAAACTGCTGCCCAAAATATATGTTATCCAAAGATGAGTATGTCTCTATAAATATTATTTAAAAATCAACTTTGGGTGTGTTTGCCTTTATTTTCCATTATTGGTTGTAATCTTCATGACACTCCCTGCAAATGTTTTTCTATTCCAACAGTAGACAATATTTTACATTTTGTAGGTTTTCAATGTTATAAAGCCTGATCCTATGTAATATTAGATATGTTTTGTGTAATATTCTACAGGAAATAATAGAATCCTATGTGTGATTTAGAAGATACTCTATTAAACAGTGGAAGGTGTTGGATGTATTTGTTGTGCTGACTGTACATTTGACAAATGCAGTAGGTTCTTCCAGATTGTTTTCCATCTTATTTTTTTCACTGGAAATGTCAGTTAACAGACAATAATTTTCCTTCAGTATGTGTTTACATATGCATTTTTAAATTCTTATTTGATAAAAAATTCAACTTCACACTTTTTGGGAATATTTTTATTTACTTTTCAAAGTGAAATTCTGACAACCGATGCAATTGTAAAGAAAATGTGTTCTCTCCAACATGCATTTGCATGAGTGTATTTTTGTTTTTTTTTCAAATAAAGGAGCCTGAAAATGTTGAGGCAAACATTTAACAAGAAAATTATTTTTTCTCTATGTGAATTCGCATGTGTTGTTTTAAATGATAATGACGTGAAAAGGTTGATTCACACACTTGACAAGAAAATGGTTTTTCCCCAGTGTGCATACGCATGTGGTGCTTTAAATTTGAGCTCTGTGAAAATGATGAACCACACAATTCACAAGAAAATGGTTTCTCTCCAGTATGTATACGCATATGCTTTTTTAAAGTTGAGCCATCTGAGAAAGCTGAGCCACAAATTTCACAAGAAAATGGTTTTTCTCCTGTATGTATTCGCATATGCCTTTTTAAATTGGACCGTTCTGAAAATGCTGATCCACACACGGGACAAGAAAATGGTTTTTCTCCAATGTGTATTCGCATATGATTTTTTAAATAGGAACCATCAGAAAATGCTGACCCACACATTTGACAAGTAAATGGTTTCTCTCCATTGTGTAATCGCATGTGATACTTTAAATTAGAGCTCTGTGAAAATGCTGAGCCACACAATTCACAAGTAAAAGGTTTCTCTCCAGTGTGGATTCGCATGTGAGTTTTTAAACTCGAGCTCTCTGAAAATGCTGATCCGCAAACTTGACAAGAAAATGGTTTCTCTCCAGTGTGTACTCGCATGTGTTTTTTCAAACTCGAACTCTGTGAAAATGCAGATCCACACACTTGACAAATACATGGTTTCTCTCCAGTGTGTATTCGCATATGGTACTTTAAATTGGAGCTCTCTGAAAATGCTGAACCACACAATTCACAACAGAATGGTTTTTCTCCAGTGTGTCTTCGCATGTGTTGTCTTAAATTGGAACTCTCTGAAAATGCTGAACCACAAATCTGACATGAAAATGGTTTCTCTCCTGTGTGTATTCGCATGTGTTTTTGTAAATTGGAACTGTCAGAAAATGCTGATCTACACACTTGACATGAAAATGGTTTCTCCCCAGTGTGTATTCGCATGTGTCTTTTTAAACTGAAACTATCTGAAAATGCTGATCCACATACTTGACAAGAAAATGGTTTCTCTCCAGTGTGTCTACGCATGTGTCTTTTCAAACTGGACATCAAAGAAAATACAGATTTACACAATTCACATGAAAGTTGTTTCTCTCCAATGTGTTTTTGCATAGTGCCTTTTTTTTTTAATATAAAGCCTGTGAAAATACCTATCTGCAACACTTCCCAAGAATTACTCTACACTATGTGTACTTTGAAATGTAAATTTTGTAAAAATGCTTTGTTTTTGTAAAAACTTTGAATTATTGAAGAATTTCTCCTTTATGTACTTGTATGAAATTATTAAAACAGGAAAACTGTGAAAATCCACACACCTACTAAAGATGTAGTTTTGACATTTGTACATGTCTTTCAATAATCCAGTATTGATACCTGTGAAGAAAGAAAAGGTATTTTAAATGAATGTAATAAACACATATTTTAATAGCTGCAAATAGTGTAACTCAAACATGAATGCACAAATTTTAGGTATTTATTTATCTGAAGCATCAGTGCTAAAAACTATGTTAAAAGGTGACATATTTTTTTACTTGGACAGCAATAGGAATGGCAGGATCTGAGATTATACTTGAGAACCTACTGTGTCAGATATCTTGTGATTGACTTCAAAGTGTAATTTTACATTATCACCTTTTAAAACCAATATTTTCCCAAATACAAAACCATGTGCGCATTTAACTGTCAAAACTATAATGGATTCTTTTGAAAAAACAGAGAAGTTACTTGAGACATTCCTGCTTTTGCAAGATGATTTACATTCAAATAAGAAAACTCTGCACATTGGATACCTTGGGGTTCATAATATATAGTTCCAAAAAGCAGTCTAGCATCATTTTGATATAAGTAAAAATGGATACATTTATCTTGTGATGTTTCATAAGCTAAAGAAAAATATCATATCCAGGCCTCCATGTGGAATCAATATCCTAGCTATTATGAATTCTATGAATCATTCTGGCTCATATATCATTCAGACAACCAACTGTGTGTTCTTACCAACAGTCAGACTTGAGGAATTATATATATATATAGGTACCAACATGAGATCGCTGGAAAATGAGCATATCAGGATAATAATGGCCTTAAACTTGATGAAAACAAAATTTTATCGTTTAAATGTTTATGTTTTTATTAAGAGGAAAGAACAAAGTAATTTTTAATTATTTTTCAAAATTTTTCTGTCTTTATTAGAGAATTCTAACTTCTGATTGAAAAACCTCGTTTCTCTTCATCAGCAAAAGTCCTACTAAATAACATGGTGGAGTTTTTGTACATTTTTTTTTTAATGGTAGTCATTAATTTTGAAAATCTAGCATAAATAAAAATTATTGTTGGATTTTAATGAAACTTTCTGAAACTATTCATAAATGATGGAAATTATTATACGTTTATTTTTTTTTAAAAGTCATGGTAAAATATTTTTTTATATTTATTACCCCCCCCCCAAACTAATTTTATGAAAACTCTTGAAATTCAAATGTGTACATTTTTAGTGATTAATTAGTTAAAAGCACAAGGCTTTGAGGAAAGCAAATCATTTTTTTTAGTTGACATCCTTCTACCTGAAAATCAGCTCTGAATTGTAACATAAAAAATTCAATAAAACAAAGATATTAGTTATTTCAAAAGCTTTTAGTTGATTTTAATTGTTTTTATGAATATGGATAACATTGTCTGAAAGTAAAAAAACGTTTTTGATGAAAAATAAATTTTTACAACAATTATTTGTTATTTCTTAAATTATTTTATTTTTTTTACATTAAAGTTGTTAAATATTCTAAAATTAATGAAAATGATGTACAGTTTAGTCAATGGTGTTATTAAGTAGATAAATATTACAGATTACAAGATAAAGCTGGTTACAATCAGCAATCTGCAAATAGATAAAAATCTAATATAACGTTTTTTTTTGTGTCCAAAAATCGCTTAATTCAAATATACGGAAGACCAGAAGCATCATGAAAACGTGGTTTACATTGGTAGTAACATAGACATTTTGACAATAAAATTCTGCTTTTGTCAAGTTTAAGGCCGTTTTAATCATGCTATGCCTACTTAAAAATACCTTAAAAGGTAAATAAGTTGTTCATATAAAGCTAAACTGTCACTTGTGACCTTCCGTACTATAACTTTTCCTCCCATAAAAAATGTCAGAGCATGATGAAATTATGCCCATGTCACTTGGCAATCAACACCACTGTTAAGACTAGCTTTCTCTCATTTTAAAGTACATTTTTTCAGTGCAGAATGTAAGTAATGTTTGTTTCAAAATATATTAAATAAACTTTATAATTTCTAATTTTCTTAAATTAATTTTTTTTAAAATCAATTATGATTTTTTAAAAGAATTTTAAACAGAGACTTTCACTTTTGTAAACAAAAGTTTTTAAAAAATGGTTGACGATTGATTTTCTGTCAATTTTGCTGATAAAAAAAAATACAAGATTTTTAACAAAAATTTTGGACATGGTAGAAATTATTAAAAAATGTAAAAAAAATAATCAAAAAATACTTTGATCTTTCCTCTTGATAATAACAAACATTTAGATGATAAATTATTTTCATCAAGTTTGAGGCTGTTATTATCCTGCTATGATCATTTTCCAGTGATCTAATGTTGGTGTATATATATACATACATGTACACACACACATATATTATACATACATAATTCTTTACTGATAGTTTGACTTGGAGTTTCATGCATAACACAATCCTCAGGTGCTGAGAATAGACTGGCTGTTATATAATTTGAATTTTAGAAATATATCTGGTTATCCCAATGTTGTCACAGTTATCTATTATGCTGGGATTACAGTTTTTAATTTTTAAAATTATATTTGGCATTTAAAATAATGGGATATATATATATATATATATATATATATATGTGTGTGTGTGTGTGTGTAAAAAAAATTTTTTTTAAATATTCTAGAGTTGTGAATATTAATTTTTTTTATTAAAGGGAGATTACTTGTGCTTTTTTATAAAAAAAAAAAAGGCAAAAAACACACCATAATTTACCTAAAAAATAAACCATAGTTTATATTAAAAATTAACCTGGATCAACATATTTAAGCAGATATTTCTTTTTATACCATCATGTAACCATATATATATATAGTCAAACCTAGTGAGCCAGACAAACCTACCATGGTTTCACTTAAGCAGATCATCAGGGAAAGCTGGCTAAAGTGGCAAATGAAAACATCATATTTATAGGTGACAACCAAGACAACACCATGTGACCAAAGACAAAAAGAAAATTAACACAACACCGGGGGGGGGGGGGCGGTTAAGATTTATTCAAACAACTTAAAAGGGGAGGGGATATTTTAAGAAAACACGGATAATAAAGGTGGAATAATAATACAATCAGGGGAGATGAGGCCTAATTCAATAACCAAGATTTTCTATGCCTACATTTGTTAAGAATCTCAGTTTTAGAGTTTAATAGATCATTAAGTTCCTTATATAATGCTATGGCTAATTTTTCCTCTATGCATAGCTTACAGAATTTTTGACCTGCTTTATATTTGGGGTATCTTCTTAATATTTCCCATTTAAGGATAGGGTCTTTATTATTTTCTTGTCTAATTTTCCATACATAGCTAGATAGTGTGGTGCTATGTTTAGTTTTTTCATTGTTAAAACTACTCGTATGATTATAATATCTTTTTTTAAATATATCCTGGGTAGCTCCAATATACACTTTAGGATTTATATCTTCTATATCCTTGTAAATTTTCGCCTGGTAAACCACACGTTCTTGTTGACATTTTCCCTGTAGGGGACAGGTATTTTTGTTCCTACAATTACAACCAGAAGAACTAATGCGTGGATTGTCCCTAGTTTTTTTCTTATTAAATCCACTAATCGAGGTCTCTACATTAGGCATACAGCAGTAACTAAGCTTTACATTGTTTTTATTGAGTATTTTATGCAACTTAGTTTTCTTGGGGAAATTTTGCTCTAATAAGTTAAAAAATATTTTGCCAATTTTCGTTCTTACAGCTAGGTTAAATGGAGGGTTAAACCTCAAAATATTTCTATGCCTTTTAGTACGTTTATTCTGAGTTTCAGTGTTACTATTTATATCAATATATTCCAATTTATCTTTGTTTCCACTCTTAGATAGAGATTCCTCGTAAATTATTTTATTTGCATCGAAAATGCCTTTATTCGATGAATTGGTCGAAAGCCTGTGGCTGATACCTTTTGAAATATGTCTTACGATATGCGCTGGGTGATTAGATTTTACATTTAAATATTGGGCGTCCTGGTTCTCTTTCTTATACGGGGATATAGTACCATTTTGTAAGTCTAACGTGATGTCTAAATAATTGGTAATTTTCAGATTGGTTTCAATTTCAAGATTGAATCCGAATTTTTTAAAAAACCAGTGTAGTTTTTTTCGTGTCGCATTTTTTTTGGTTACTTTTATCCACTATGATTAATCCGTCATCACGGTATAACCCATGGTTGTTAAAATCTATATGGTCGTTAAGCCTATGGAGCAGCAGGCACCCTACTAACTCGCACACCTCTGCTCCATCATATGCTCCCATAGGATTGTCAAAACTATTTACATCGTCTTTTTTTATCCATAGTACATTATTATGGAATAGTAATGTTTTTCAGCAGTGTCTAATCAGGTCTATCTTATCGTCAGAGATTTGAATATATTCTTTAGCTAAATAGAGGGCTTTGCTAAGGTTTTTTTCTGAGATTGACGATTAATATTCCTTAATGTCGTAACTAATGAATGAACAACTCCCATTTTTGTTATAATTTTCAAACCACCTAATACAATCAGTAGTTGACTGCCATTGATTTATGTTAAGGAGAGTCCTTAGAGATTTACATATTTCCTGTAAAATGACCATACTTATCTTACCTAATTCTGTTTTGGTAGGGTTTATAAGTCTATATTCAGGGTTACTAAGGAAATTACTCTTATGATCCTTTACAGTGATAAAGCAAGTCTTCAAGCTCATTTTCTCAACCCGATTACCTAATTCAAATTTATTAGCTAAAATATTAGCCTCTTTATTAATTTTAGTCTCTATGTCATCCGGGGCTTTTTTTATAGTGCTTTATTACCTCTTTATGCAGCATTTTTTTGTATTTATTGGGGCTCATTTTGTACAGAAATCTAGATTTATCGGCTTTTACATAGATGTTTTTATTTCCCTTTATCTCTTCTATATCTTTACTAATTTGTTGCTGCATATTGTTATTCATTGTTTTCCTATATTTTAGTTTTTGGATTATGCCGATTAGTTCCGATTCAAATTTATCGAGTTCCTTAACATGCGGGGGGGGGGCATTAGTTTTAAATCCATAGTTATCGCTGGTTTTGTTGTTATTTAAGTTATTGTTTAGGCAAAAGTACGCTCTCCATCTCATGTTTATGATGAACTTTTCTATTTTTCTTAAACATAATTCGTACAAATGACAGTCAGGTATTTGGTATGTTCTTGAGTGAATATCCTATGTCGGGGAAAGCTGGCTAAAGTGGCAAATGAAAACATCATATTCATAGGCGACAACCAAGACAACACCGCGATCTGCTTAAGTGAAACCTTGGTAGGTTTGTCTGGCTCACTAAGTTTGACTAGGTCTGCTCTACATTTGTATCGAGCACTTTTTAGTTAGTTGTTTACTTGTGTCGGGGTTTTTTCTTTGGGCTTTGAACCTGTATCTGTGCGATTATTTTCGACAGACTTTCATGTTCCTGACTCTTTCTTTTTTTAAAACCTTTTTTTCCTTCGAGATTGATTTGATTATTGGCAAATCAAGAATTCGAAGGTTTTTCGAGATGAGTATAGTTACCTATATATATATATATATATATATATATATATATAATCACAATTTAAAACTGATAGTTGCCCAAATAGGAAACACTCTTTATTTAAAAGGATCCGTATATGGACATACCCCAACATTTATCATCCCTACTCATTTACCAACTATCATGTGTAATCTCATTGGTGCATGTAAGGCAATAACTAATGTTACAACCCTACCCATTGGATCCATTGTGGTTCACTACATATGTTTCTATAAATCAGTCTATCAAATCTATCAAAAAAGAAAAAATTCAACATCACTTACTCACTTTCATTTATTAGACATTAAATTATGTCACTTAGCATCTCTCATAACTTACTTAGACTTTTCAGTTAACCTGATGAATATTTATGAGCATCTCTTAAATTCAAAAATTTTTTAAATGTAACAACTTTTTTACTTTTGTTTATAAGTGCTATATAAAGTTTTAAAATTCTGTATTAATTTGTAGCTGTCAAGTGATATTGTTATTAAATAAAAAGTGTGTCCACTAATCATAAATGGAAACGCTTACTACAATTCTGTGATCCACATTATTTTTAAAATTCTTCTGAATTTTTTGTGTATGTATAAACATGCTGATATTTTAAAATATGGATGTCCATAGATGACATTACCAGAAAATAAGATCAATAACTACAGTAAATTTAAAATTTATTGGTAATTTTCTAACATTTCCTCAACAAGCATTTTTGTAAGTATGGCTAAAAACCCAAAGTGTCTAATTCAATAAAATATTAGAATACTTAAAATATTTAAAATTTTTTAATTTACTGAGTAGTTAAAAAAATGTATTAAGAAAATGTCATTTACATTGTATTCATGTAATTTTGTTACAATTATCTCTTCCTTCAGGTTGTCGATAAATGTGTCAGCATCTCATAAAAACATCCATGTCCACGTTAAAAAATGCATTTCAGTGATATTTTAAATGAAAAGTAAAACTTGTTTTCATTCACATTAAACTTCAAATCAAATAATTTTTCTCAAGTAGCATTTGGATAATTTTAGTAATACTCAGAAAAAGACAAATTCCAATCAATTTAAATTGTTTGAAATACAGCAAAGTATTTTGTTTATTGGAAATATTAAATTTAATCTATTAGCTTGGAATTAAAACTAAAAGAAATGCTTCAAGAAAGACTTTTTATTTTTTAAAAATGCATTTTAAACCTTATCACCTTTTTTAAGGTAGCTACATTCAATCAATATAAAATATATTTGTTAATAATTAAATGCTGAAAATTTCAATGAAATTTGAATTGATAATTCCCCGATTTTTGGTAAATTTGTAAAAATAAGTTATTGGGGTTTTTTCAGCTGTCGAAAGGCTGCATGATTTTGGAGGTACTTTTTAAGTTTTTTTTTATTAAACTAAAATAAATGAGGTGCTACAAAAAAATAAAATAAGGGAAAAATTACTAAAAAAAAATATTCAACAGATGCTGATTTTTGATTGCAGTCAGAGAATTATTTCCTTTTTGAACTTCCGTACAAAGAATAGTCGTAAAATTGAAGCAAATTAAAATTCTTTTAAAAAATATTCTAACTCGAAATTAGCACTTTACAGTTTTTGATTCTTCAAACAAGTCTTTAATGGGAAACAACTTGTGAATTTGAAAATCGCTCTGAAAAATTACATTAAGTAGATTTTTAAAATTGAATATTCAGTGTAGTTTTTTTTTTTTAATAGTCCAATCCAATCTGAAAAATAATGTTTTATAATTAAATGCAAGTACCAAATGTCCCAAAGAGAATTATTTTTAGTAAGATTCAGGTCGAATTTCCGTATGTTCATAATTTTCATTGCATTATTTTTTTTATTTATTCATTTTTTTTTTTCACTGAAATAGTATCTTCAAGAAATGTTCTTTATGAAAAGAATTTCTTATACTCACAAACCAAATTTAAAAGTACACACTATATCCAAGTGGGGGTGGAAATTGTCACCCTCAAACAAAAAATATTTCCACAAAGTTTTCTAGTAAATTATCTCTTCAGTATACAATTTATTAATGAATAAGTACTGAAAATTTCGTTTAAATCTGATGATTGCCTGAGGTTTTGTATTTAAAAAAAAAAAAAAGGTAGTGATTTTTTGCTTTCATTTTTTTTTTTAAAAAAAAAAGGCACCCATTTTCTCAGTACCTAGAAAATAAAAAATGGATCAAAAAGATTAAATCAGTTTCCAATAAAGGAATCGCCAAATTGCAGACAATTTTTAATTTCCATAGAAAGTCAATTTCCTAAAAATTTTAAACATATTTTTATTGTCGTAATATACTGAATTCCACGTGAATAAAAAAAAATCTGAAAGTAACAATTTTTGTTTGTCAACAAAGAAATGAATACTTACTGTTTTCTTTCGCTTTGTGATTTGGTTTTCTTATGACAATGCAGTATTTGAGAAAATGGGGGAACTATAATATTTCAAATAAACTGATGTTTTCTTGATAAACTAAAGGTAAAAACAATCAGCTGACGTTTTCGTTTGATGCCAAATGATGACACAAGTCAAAGGGAGATAATAGAAATATGTTCCTCCAAAATAATCTACACTTTTGGCATGTGACAAAAACAAAAACGATACTCCTTATTTTTAAAAATCTAACAAAAATTAGGGATTTATCGTATGTCATTGAATTTTTCAACTTTTATTTAATAAGGAATTAACGTTATGTTGAATCATTTTTTTAATTATTTGTACGTTTTCTTTCCGGTCACTTATACGCAAGTCCGGTGCAAGGTCTTGTGGGCTCCTCCCGAATCTTTGATGTGGTCCTCCGTCGCCTCCATTCTAATACATCTCAATTTTCATAAGGTAGTATTCATACAAATTTTATTGTAACCTATATACAATAATGGATCATATGCAATATAGTTGAACAATTCAACTAGAAAAATAGAAAAAAATAACGCAATGTTCCTAAAATACAAATTAAAATGCAATAATAAATTAATAGATCCTTCCATAATTTATGGAATGATTATCATATTATGACACATCACTAATTACTATTAAAGAATCTTAAATAAATGAACAACGTTTTGCGACAATTTTTAACATTTCAGATTCTTCTTGTTAAAAAGTTGAATAATTTTAACCATTTCAACAATAAAAACTAGTGAAATTTGAATGTTCTTAATTTTTTAGCATTTATTTTGCTTTGAAACAAATACTTCAAATAGTAGATATTTAGGAGATTTTAAAGTGTAATTCAATAGGTGGTGTTTTAACATTAATTTTGTTTCACACATGACTGAAATAACTTATATAACAACTTACATATTCTGAAAGGTGGTATTTCCTCACATTTTCTATAATATTTTTGTGTGGAGTGGAATTTTAAATGTTTTTACATTAGAAGTGAAAATGGAAGAAAATTAGATATATTTTAATCATTTGATTTTGTCATTTATTTCCACAAAGATAAAAACAATTTCCACATAGCAAATAAGATATGAGCCAGTTTTGGAGAAGGTGCAATCCCAGTGTGGAATCTTCTACAACAGCCAGTTTACCCTCCACTGGGAAATGCACTCTTCCTGTTGTAATTTTCTCCACCACCATCTTACAGAATATATAACAAGCATTCATTGGTTAATCACCTTCAATCTAGCTCGCTGATTGGTCAGTTTCGACCAATCAAATCACCCCCATGCAACAGATCTATTTTGGCGCCAACTCAGTCTGATCCTATCACGTGATACAACATACTATAAAAAACCAAACATGAGTGATTCTCGCCCTCTCTTTCGTCATGCTCTCTCTTGGTTCTTTCTCGCGTCTCAACTCCGCTGCCAAAATGTGACCCTTAAAGAACTCCCGTCTTGACTAATGTAATCAGACGTAAAAGAACTTTACAATATTTCATTCAAGTATAATTCTGAACTATTACCAACTTGTACAATACACAATTCCAAACATGCAACAACTCATTCTTCTACAGTTTAATAATCAATTTATTCATTATGAGCTCAGGTACAAATATTACCTAGTCTAAGAGACACAACTCTGTCTAACCTTTTTAGTTCACATGCATGTACATCAAATACTTAATAAATTCAATTGTTATGTTTTGAATCATTATTTTTGTCTTTTATTAATTGTTTTGGATGGAAGATCATTGAACACGCACAATTTTAAGCCTTCTGATCATTCAAACCTTCTGATATCTCTTAATATCTTCACACAACCGCAACACCAGTGTGTACTATTTGTAAATGGTTGAGAACATGCAGAATTGGAAATTTTGAACTGAAAGAGAGAGAACAACATTCTGACAGACATGCAGTTATTTATGATGACTAAATTGAAATGCAAATTAAAGATAATCAAGGTCACATGACATGGGACATCATAGAGATATGCTACTACTTATATATGAGCATTGTAAGGTATTTGTAATCACTTATATATGCGAATCGCTACAATGTTTGCCTCAATTAAATAGAAACAAAATTTAATGAACTACATTTCCATGTGCAATTCTCTGCTCAAAAACAACAAAAATGATCCTAGACAATGAAAAATAAGTTGTTTACAACAATGTGGAGCAAAAAAGAAGCTTGAGGAAAATGAAATGAGTTACTATTAACCACTCCAAAAGCTGGTCTGCATCCAAAGGTGATGCTGCATATCTGTGGGAATTGGAAAGGCATTGTATATTATAAGGTCTTTCCACTGTGTCAGATGTTGAATTCAGACAAATATTGTCCCCAAGTAGATTGATTAAAGGCAGCAATCAATGAAAAATGTCCAGGACTGACCCATCACAATGGTTTGCTTTCCACTAAGGGAATAAAAAACGTCTTTTTGCAGACCTAGTAGAAATTGGTTCATCTTGACTACGCCTGCCATATCCATCTGACCATGCACTTTTGGATTAGCACTTATTTGAATCTCTACAAAATTCTCTTTATGGGTTGAAATGTGATTTGCTAGAAGCCTGGAAAATCCACATAGACCAGTTCATCACATAAAAAGATTCCTACTTCAATGGAAGCATATACCTGTCTTAAGATGGTGACAAATTAAACAAAATGGCACAGATTTGGTTGAATAAATCTCTGTACAAATATCTGAATATTGTCTTTGAAATTCACTTAAAAAGGCCACAATGTTTTGTGCCAACCCAATATTATTCTTTGTGCTATTCACTTCTTTGTTTCAAGAATATTTTATGTTATGCGTAAATTGAATCTAATGTAGAAAAGAGTATTGCTGACTTTCATTAGAATTGAATCAATTTGGTGTGGCGTATTCAAAAATTGTTTATATCAAACTTCAAATAAATCATTTTTTACCAAAAATACAAAATATAGCTTCTTTTTTTTTTTAACAGTTATGGTCACCCTGTGCAAGAAAGAAGAGCCACTTGAGGTAGAGGCTTATAGAGTAAGAGGCACCATGCCAAGCAAGATGATTGTGTCACCAAGACACAAGGGGCCACTGGAAGTGAAAGAGAAGTAAAAGACTTTAGAAGTTTCCAGAAACAAAAGCCTAAACAGGATAAACCTCTACACCTGTTCAAAAGACTGAGGAGGATCATGAACCAGACAAAGGAGTTTTGTTAAAACTGACTGAGGGCAATAGGTTGAATTCAAACAAACCAAGAAGAATATGTGTGAAGAAATGAATGAAAAGTGTCTCCGGATGAATTTTTGAACTGATTCAGTCTTTCCTACCAAATTGTGAAATGGAAGTTATGCTGAATGGTCACTCTTCTAGATCCTTCCGTACTAATGCAGGTGTCCCCCTGAACTCTATCCTTGGTTTTACTTTGTTTTAATTTTCATTAATGACATTCCTGATGACATCAGCTCTCAACTTGATTTCTGTGCTGAAGACTCAACCATTTACTCCTGTTTCATTACTAAGTCAGATCAGTTTGATAAAGTCAAATTGGCAGGTGATCTCAAAAATGATGTACAGTCTGTTGTTAACTGGATCAAAGAATGGCTTGCTAATCTTAATCAATTGTTAGGTCAGCTGCTAAGAAAGATGGTTTACTGTGTTGTGTTAAAACATTTTTCTCTCCAGACTCTATCTTGCATGTCTATAAGTCTACAATTCACTCATGTTTAGAATATTGCTGGTACATATGGTCCAGTACTCTATATTTAGAGATTCTTGATAAAATCCAAAGAAGAATTAGCAATATTATTGGCCCTGACCTGGCATCTTGGCTTCAGTCACTTTCCAACTGGTGTAAAGTTGTTTCCCTGCACTTTTTTCTATAAGTACTTTCATGGTATTTGATTGGATGTGCTATTCACTATGGTACGTAGACTTTATGAATTTTAGCACAGTACTAAATTGGCAACAAGTTCTCATCAATTTACAGTTGAATTGGCTAGATGTAACCATAAGTTTTATGCTATCAGTTTCTTTTCTCACACTTCTTGCTTGTGGAACTCTCTTCTGGCTCCATGGTTTCTGGCCAAGTTTGATAGTAACTCCAACGGAAAGCAACTCTAAAACAAAACTGCTATTAATCAGAGACCCCTCTCTGCCTTCCATCAGTATGACTTAAGCTAACCTACAGGAGAATGACACATTGCACATTCTTGAGCTAACATTCTCAGCTGACATGAAGTGGAAAGACAATGTTGAATCAATTGTTAGATCAGCTGTTAAGAAGTTTCGTTCAATGTGTCCTAATGAACAATTTTGCTCTCCAGAATCTATCTTACATATCTATAAGTCTACCATTCACCCATGCTTAGAATATTGCTGACACACATGGTCTGGTTCTCCTGCTATATATTTAGAGATTCTTGATAAAATCCAAAGAAGAATCAGCAATATTATTTATCCTGACCTGGCATCTTGGCTTCAGCCAGTTTCCCACCACCATAAAGTTGCTTCCCTGTGCCTTTTCTATAAATACTTTCATGGTAGTTGTTCGGATGAGCTCTTTGCTAGACTTTATGAATTTAAGCACAGTACTAAATTGGCCACAAACTCACATCAATTTCCAATTGAATTGGCTAGATGTAACTGTAAGTTCTATAATAACATTTGCTTTTCTTGCACTTCTCGCTTATGGAACTCCCTTCCGGCTCCATGCTTTCTGGCCAACATTGATCTTCAAAAATTTAAATGTAATGTCAACCATTAGTTATTGTCTTCCTAATTACTCTTCTATTGTCCTCGTTCCTTCATCATGTTTCTGTTTTCTAATTCTTTCATAACCAGTAACCACTTGTGTCTTAGCGGCTTTACTGCCTTGCTTGAAATAAATTTGATTTAAAAAAACAAAATTGTGGTTTCAAATAAAATTGTAATATTTATTTTAACAAATAATATAAAACCTTCATCCTTGAAGATGATGTGAAGTAAAATGTAGACTACAGTGAAAAAGAAAGGCATATAAAGAACTTATGTATGTTGTGTGTATATATATAGCGGGGTTGGTAATTTGAACAGTTGACTCTGACTGAACAGCTTATGCGTTTGGTGGGAGAGTGTATACATGTAGTAACTCCAAACAAAAACGATACCTAAGGTTTCAAATGAATTTTCATAAATGAAAAATCTTTCCTGAAGCTTTTATTTTACTTTTAATTGCGTTCTAATACATTTAATTTAATATTTCCAATAAGCAAAATACTTTGCTACATTTCAAAATTTAAATTGATTGGAAGGAGTTTTTTTAATTTTTAGCAAAAATCATGCATACTGACAACACAATACAATTTTCTGTATTAAAAAGAAATCTTGCAAAAATAAGTACTTTCTTGAAACATTTGAATTTGATTTGAAACAAATAGTACTTACTTTTAATTTAAGATATCACAGAAAAGCATTTTTTAATGTGAAGGTGGGTGTTTTTTATGAGGTGTTGACACATTTATCAATAGCCTGACGTTTGATAAATTTAAATAAGGAGGAGATGATTATATTAAAATTATATGAAGAATACAATGCAGATGCCTTTTTCACATAAAGAAATAAAAATAATTCTTTTAAAAATTCATTTTATCAAAAATATTTTGGAACGACTAAATTTAATGATTTAAATTTTGACTTCTGGCCCTTATACTTTCCTGAAATGTTATTTGAGAAATTTTAGCTAATTTAAAATTTTATTTGAAACAAATATTACTTATTTTTAGTTTATGATATCACAGAAAAGCATTTTAACACAAAAGAGGGTGATTTTATTAGGTGTTGACACATTTATCGACAGCTTCATGTTTGATAAATTTAAATAAGGAGGAGATGGTTGCAATAAAATTATATGAAGAATACAATGTAAATGCTTTTTTATATAAAGAAATAAATATAATTCTTTTAAAAAATTCATTATTCATCAAAAATTTTTTTCTTCAAAGAATGATATCCATAATAAAAGCTTTTCTAATTAAATAATATCTTAGTTTATTGCATTTTTTATTTTGTGATTTAGAGCAGATTTTAACTGGGGGTCCTGTTTTAGTAACAAAATTTAATGATTTAAATTCCCTGACTTCTTGGCTTCATAAGTGACATAAACATTAAGTCCTGCAAAAAGAATCAAAATTAAATAAGTGTGTGTGTGTGTGGTGGTGGTGGTGGGGGTAACAAACTTAGAAAAAAGTCTTTTCCAAGATATTCTAAAAAAAAACATTTAAAAAATAATTTAATTCATTTGTGGAGAAGTCCTGAATGTTTAATTAAAATCTGACAATTATTTGATTTTTGCAAGGATTTCCAAATCTGTTTTACACCACAAAAAAAATGTTAAAATTTTCCATACTAATTTATTGTACCACATTGATACCAGAGATTTTAAACACAAATTTTAAAGGTTCTACAAAGGATTTTTAAAAATAATTATATCAAAACAACAATGAAGATGATTTGGAATCAAAATGAGCTGGTTTTTTTTTTTTTAATATGTAGAAAAATTAATAAAATTTGTTTTTATACCATCAATGTTATAAAAATTAATTTTAGTTCTGTGCATGTCTATTCATGTTTAAATGTCAAATGTAAATTTATCTAATCATCAGAATATGCAAAATTGCTATATCCCCTTTTTTAAATAACATATTGTATTTTCAGATGTATTATTCTTTCTATCAGTTGTTTGATTCAATTATTATTTCTTTTGCTTCAAATGTATTCTATAACATGAGTAGATTAAATCTAATATAGAAAGGAATGTTACGGATTTTCATTAGAACTCAATCAACTTATCAGTTTGGTGTCATTCCTATAAGCTTTACATGCTGATCAGTAGAAACATAAATCAATTAAGTAATAATAATGATAGAAAAATCCTGAAAGTTGAAAGACCAAATGTTGATCCCAATTCACATGCAGCAGGCAAAAAATTTCTTTAATGAATGCAGTGACAGTGCTTCTGATAATTACAGAACTTTGGTTAGGTGCATCTGACATATTTGGTTTATGACTATACTGTACACTAGCATGTTTCTGTTGCATTGGTATAAATACAGTCAGAATTTTTATATCTTAATTATTCCACTAAGTCTAAGCCATTTACATGACACAAGTTGTACAGATCATATAAAAGAGAATTTTTGACTGAATTTTGCTCAGTTGTAATAATTGCTTTATTTTTATTTTATTTTCTTACTGTTATGTTTTGTATATCTCTCTGCATAGTAGCTATGTTCACCCGTTGTTATCTATTTATACTTGTCTATCTAATTTGAATACAATTTTACTCTTACCTTTGAATATAATAAAGTTTTTATAGGCTTGTTAGTTTTAAAAAAAGTTTTTCCTATTATTTTCGTTTAATTGTAATCATGGCTTCTTTAACCAGAATAATACCTCGTAAATATAGTCTAGGCTGTACAATTTACTAATAATTTTACTAATTACTAATTTTTTTCTTGATTTGCCCTGCTGTAATTGGGGTGCGTCTTATACACCCGCGTCTCTTATATGCCGTCAAATACGGTAATTTTTTTTTCTAACAATGTTCTGGAGGACATAAAAAACCCCACCACTATTCAGCCTCAAGGAACGCTCATTAATGTACAAGTTCTGTATAAAGCACCACCCCAGCAAAATCAATGCCACACTGTACTGCACATCAAGATACTCTGCAGAACCAAGTCAAGATGGTACAACTAGTAAAGATTCAGCACAGATGATCAACAGTGTTATAAAGGCATTTAATTCCAACTACGAACAAGACCCAAAGTTAAGGGCAATTACGTGGGACAGGATCGTGGCCACGGCAGCTTGGACGAGGAATGTCAGTCCTTGGTGAAACACATATGGGAGGGATTCCTGAAATCTCGGTGTGAACTACCAGATAATCTGCCGATTTTGAAAGAAGCATTATACTGCCTGGATGGAGTGACGATAATGGACAACAAGATAATCATATCTCCAAAAGTCCGGGGAGAAGTACTTGAGACACTCCATTCCGCACATCAGGGCATTAATGGCATGCTGACAAATGACAGACAATGACTATTTTGGCCAGGGCTAAACACGAGTATTCAACAGACTAGAGCCTAATGCAAAACATGCAATCTAATGGCCCCATCACAGCCTAGGGAACCCTTGATGCCGCTGCTGAATTCATATTCCAAAAGACAATGACAAATTTCTTTGAGCTGCAAGGGAAAATTACATGGTATACACAGATCGGTACACAGGATGGGTAGAAGCCGATCTTATGTCATCTGGGAAGGCCAGAACTGCATGTAACATCCTATGGAATTGTTTCTGCACATACGGTGCCCCAGAAGAAATATCGTCCAACGGAGGACCACAGTTTGATTCCCAGGAATATAATGTGTTCCTTGACAATTGGGGAATAAAAAAGCAGACATCATCAGTGTACTATACCTTGAGTTATGCATGGGCAGAACTGTCCATCAAAACGGCCAAGCAAATATTGGCAAACGGCACCGACAGCAATGGCCGCCTGTGCCATGACCATGCGGACAGATCAGTATTAACACATTGTAATACCCCCATCAAGTCTCCATGTCTCCAGCGATGATGTACGGCATGTGATAAAGGTCCATCTCCCAGCTCCCCAGGAAAAAATGCCGAATTCATAAATGATGGGCGAAATCAGCTGGTGTAGGATGGCAAAATAGCATATGTAAAATGAAAAGTGTTATAACGCACATAGTCACCCACTTCAGGAGCTAAAGATTGGGGATCGGTTCAGATACAGAGTCAAGCCAGTCTGTGCCCACGCCGATGCGTAAAAACTGGGAGAGTTGTGGAGGTGCTAGGCAATAGGCAATGTTATAGACAAGCGTATGGTTGCAAGACGGAAATACGACAACAGCAGAAATAGATTTATGTGATTTATTTCAATAGGAATGTGTGGTTTTGGGACAGCTACCTTGTGGTATAGTTCATAAGCCAGCTGCCGATCCGGGTTCATCTCTCATAGTAGTTTGGTTGGCGTGGCATTCCTCCTGCTGACTGTCCAGACTGACCGTGACAGATCTCTTCCCCGGCCTCCCGTTGACTGCTTTGTACTTCCCCATGTGACCATTTTTATGGCGTTTTTTATGGCTTAACGGGCTTGAAAAACGACGCGAGTATAATTAGGAGGGAAGCATTTTTATTGGTCGAAAAATAGACGCACTTTGAAATATTATTTTATTTTTCGACAGGAACTCGTGCATCGAGCCTATGCATAAACAACGATAATGGTCGTTTTGTGACGGGGCCTTGTCCCGTTCACATCCGACTCTCGCTCTTGAGTATGTTAGTTTATTTGCCTGCAAATCAGCTGAGATATGTCTTATTTTATTTCATAACAGAAATACCATGTACGCATTGATGAGAGGGGAGCAACTGTATGACCCGATGCAACTGCTGCTTCCTCTGGAAGATAAATCCTGTTGTGGACATCCCGTACCAACCCACACCAGAGGCTGTCCCCCAGATACTGGATACATCAAATGATCCAGCGGGGCCTGGAACCCGACATCAACAACCCAACAAATGGACCACATTTTTGGCACAGATCAGTATGCGGAACTACGACCTACCAACCCGAACCCCCAGGCACCCCACTAGAGGAAATGGAAATGGGGTACACAGATGGATCAGAGAGGTTGGAAATCCCCACAATGATTGGTGTTCTGTTGGCTTTCATCAACCCCTTAACAAATCAGCCACCACCAAACCAGGGCCCATGTCGCAGTACGAGAACATCATGACTACTTCAAACTCTATCCCCAGAGACGTGAGGTACGTCGCACGAGTACTGAAGGACATCCCTGCAATGAACCGCAACCCAAACGCCTTGTGGTCCTATGAGGGTGGAGGTGCAGGTAGAGTAGGACAAGTGGTCGTATCATGTGGATGGACATCCATAAGAATAACAACAGTAACCCATTCATGAAATGGACTAACCCGGCCACATGCAAGACGTGGCACGTGTGTGAACAACGCAAATATAATGAAGTCTAGCGCGAAACCTGGGGAGGGATAGACAACTGTTACTCAAGCATTCGACACAGACAAGAGCAAAAAAATGTTATGAGAATTGTCAAATTTAAGAAAGGCTCATAAATACAGTGTAACCCGGATATAAGAGAAACCTGGATATAAGATAGATTTTATCTGGTCCCAAATGAGAGCCTGTGTTAATGTATATATAATAGACCAAACCCGGATATAAGAGACTTCTTCTCCGGTCCCGACAACTCTCTTATATCTGGGTTACACTGTATTCCTCACAATGTTTATGATAATCAATTACAGTGTAACCCGGATATAAGAGACCCTAATATAAGAGAAACCCGGATATAAGAGAGAGTTTCTCTGGTCCCAATTTAGAGCCATACTTACCTAAACAAAATAGACCAAACCCGGATATAAGATAAACCCGGATATAAGAGACCTAGCCGGTCCCGACAACTCTCTTATATCCGGGTTACACTGTAATTGAACCAGAAATAATGTGGCGTTTCGGTTTAGCATTCATTAAAATTTCCATGTAGAGAAGGAAAAAAATTGCCAAACATCTCCCCAGCAGAATTTTAACCAGGTCTTTTCGTTGATTTCATAACATAATTCAACAGTCAATTTGACAAATGACTTACAGAATATGTAAAATGATATTTTTTTTAAAAACGATGTGAGAAAATAAAAGATGAATTTAGAAAAGAAAAGCAAATGAATTAAAATTTTAAATTCATTTGCTTTTCTTTTTTAAATTCTAAAAAATATATGAAAAATAAAATTGTTTCAAAGTAACGATTTGCCTACTGCAAATACATTTAATTGTTATTTGTACATTCAAATAGGGTTTAAATTTGTTTCCCAATTTTTAAAATTTTATCGTAAATCTTGGTGAGTTAAAAAAAAATCTGAACATAGCTCTCTATTTTTATTACACAGTGTACTATCGTGTAGTGTAAAAAAAATGTAAACAAAGAAATTACTTATTAAAATTAAAATATTTACTGCTTTCTTTCCTTTTGATTTAATTATTTAATTCATGATAAGTCCAAAATTGCATTCGACGACTGCAAAGAAGAAAGATGATGATTCCATTCAATAAATTTTTTTAACCTAGAAGAAAAACATTACAAATAAAAAGATAGCATATTTCTTTTGTTCATGTTTTGTATGAATTATCTCCCTTGGTCTTAGGATCTTTTGTTGTCATTTTTGCATCAATCGAAAACGATGACCATTATTGTTCTATATAAACATTTTTAACAAGAAAACATTAATTTATTCAAAATGATATAGTTTCTCCATTTTTCTCAAATCTTGCATATTCTTAAGAAAATCAAATCATAAAGCGAAAGAAAGCAGTAAGTATTATTTGCTTTGTTTATTACACCAATAAAATAGCTATGATCAGATTTTCTCACCAAGAACGACGATAAAATATGTAACCTTCTTGAATGCAAAAATTGATTTGTAGTTTGGCGAATCATTCATTCGAAATTATTTCAGTCTTTTTTTAAGATTAATTCATTTGCTTTTCTTTTTCATATTCGTCTTTTATTTTCATATCGTTGTGAATTTAATTTTTACTGCAAAAACTTTCTCTAACAACATTGTGAAAAAAAAAGTTCCAAACTTAACGAAAACACCGTTTTATCATCGAAGTCTTTGTTATTATTAAGAAGAAAGATCAAAATATTTTTTGAATATTTAATTTTTTAATACTTTTTAGAACATTCGAAATTTTGATTAAAAAACTTGTTTTGTTTGCCTCGGCGGTTGTACTATCTTTTTCATAGCGTCTCTACGGTGACAGAAACATTAATTTGGAAATTCTTGCAAAAATCAAATAATTGCTGGATTTTAATTAGATTTTCATGACTTATTCATAAATGAATGAAATTATTTTTTAATTTCTTTTTTTAAAATCTTGGTAAAAAAAATATTTTTTTTACTTATGTTCCCCCCCCCCCCACTTAATTTAATGAAAACTTGACAAATTCAGCGTGATAATTTTTAGTGACTATTACCTAAAAACAGAATCCCTTAAAGAATTTAAATCACCTTTTCAAAATTGGACAGCGTCTTACCGGAAACCAGTTCTGCATCGAAAAATAAAAAACGCAATAAAGCTAAGATATATTATTTTTGCAAGATTTTTAAAACCAGCGATTAACTTTTGTTTAAAATGTACCAAAAATAACCGTTTTTTATCGATTTTTCTGAAAAAAAAAAAATCAATTCTGGTCAGTCTGAACTTACACCACAGTATTTTGCTTATTGGAAAGAGTAAATTTTAAATCCTTTAGCTTTCAGTTAAAGCTAAAAATGAAATTAAACCTTACGTATACCGAATTAGTGGAGGTACCTAATAAAATATTTACTGCTTTCTTTTGTTTTATGATTTGATTATTTCATTCATGGTAAGTCCAAAATTGCTTTCGACTACTGCAAAGAAAATAGATAATTTAATCAAATTCAGCATTTATAAATTAATGATTCCATTCAATAAATTTTAAGTCCTGAAAGTCTCATTAAATATGACAATTATTTGATTTTTTGCAAGCATTTCCAAAACAATGTGATTTTACCATAAAAAGATGCTAAAATTTTCCATAGTAATCTTTGGCCCACTGCTGATGAAAAAAAAATGAGATTTCTAACCAAAATTTCAATATATATATATATTTCGATTAAGTAAAACATTATTTTTTCTAATCATATATCGTAAAGCTTATTATAATCTGATGACCCTGAAAATTAAAAGAATTTTGAATTGTTTTTGTATGTATATAAATGTTTCAATTTTTATAGATGAGTTTGCCCATATTAGAAAATAAGAATGATAACTATAATAAATTTAGGACCCAGATTCTTTAAAATTCAGTAAAGCCTGCATTAGATTACAGAGAATATTTTTCTTTAATTTTTAAGATAACCGAGTATTTAAAAGTCGCTTGCATTATATTCCCCAATTATTTAATTTAAAGCCCATCCCCCGATAATAATGTGTCTGTTTATATTATCTGCCATTTCAGATATATATTTAATTTATATTATAATTGTAATAACATCAAATAATGAGTTTATTATTTCATAACACCTCTTCTTTATTCTTTGTACTTAAAAATTATATAAAAAATGCGTTCGCCTGTCATTTTCTTAAATTATGTTTTACTGATGAAGTCTCCCTGGAACAACCATAAACCTGTCATAACTTGTTAGTCATGTAAACATGTCTACTGTCGGTTAAAAACACAGCTACTGTTTATTTTAAAAATGTATTTCTGCATTATTTCAAACTTCTAATCAGATATTTTAGCAAAAAAAAAGATTCCAATCAATCAAATTTCTATTTGAAATACACCAGAGTATTTTGCTTACTTGAAATAGTAAATTTAATCCTTTAGCATTCAATTAAATCTAAAATGAAAGCTTCAAAGAAGATTTTTCATTTTCAAAAATTAATTTAAACCATAGTTATCACAATTTTAGTGGATGTATCTATTTTTAAATCTTTTCAAATTCAGTTTCAATGGTGTAGCTCTTAGGAAATATTGTTATTAAGTAAAACTCTATTTACTAATCATATATTGTAAAGCTTCTGACAACCCCTTAATTTTAAAAGACTTTTGAACTGTTTTTGTATGCATATAAATGTGCTGAATTTTATATATACGGTCACCATACACAACATTATTAGAAAATAAGAATGATAACTATAGTAAATTTAGAGCCAAAATTCTCTAAAATTCAGTAAAGCATTAGATTACAGAGAATATTTTCTTCAGTTTTTAATATTACTGAGTACTTAAAAGGCACTTACATTATATTCCTCAATTATTTAATTTAAGGTTAAAGCAACTCCCCCCACCTGGAGAACAACATTAGATACAAATATATCTGTCATTGAGCTATCACAGAGCTGTCAACAAACTGTCAATATAAATAACCAAGGTACTGTCATGTTAAAAAAAGACATTTCTGTGATATTTTAAACTTAAAAATAAATATTAGCAGTTTCAAATCAGATTACTTATACGTTAAATAGTTGTTTCAAATCTGATTAATTATACTCTAAATCAGTTAATACTCCTCAAATAAAGTTTCAGAGAAGTATATTTTATTTTTGGAAGATTTTTAATAAAGAGATTTACATTTTTATAACAGTCTAAGAAAAAGGCGTTAAATTCAAATATTTTACAAAGTTAAAAATGAAAACATTTTCCAATCAATTCAAATTAGTTTTGGAATAGAGCAAAATATTTTGGTTATTGGAAATAATGAATTTAATTATTAACTTGAAATTAAAACTAAACTAAAGCTTCAAGAAAGATTTTTATTTTTTAAAATTCATTTTAAACTTTAGGTATCGTGAATCTGTTAAGATACCTAATTTAAACTTATTTAAATGTTGGAGTACAATTTGCTCATAGTAATAGAGATAAATAAAATTTAGACCAATGTAGTAATGTGTCTCTTTATATTATCTGCCATTTCAGTTATTATAATTGTATATAATTTCAAATAACATGAGTTTATTATTTCATAACACCTCTTCTTTATTCACAGATATCAATAACAGCTGATGATTATAATCTGAAAAGACACAAATACATACTAAAACGAAAAACACATTCCTGGAAAGTGTGTGGATATGCATTTTGAAAGAGTTCTTAATTAAATAATTACATACGAGTGTATAATAGAAAAAATTGCTTATTCTTTCTGAGTCTGTACATCAGCATTTTTTGTAAATTCAAATTCCATTTTTTCAAAGATTAGTAATTTTTACAGATTTCAAATTTAAATGAATAGTATGGATCAGAATTTTCAGAGAATTCTACTTTAAAAAACAAGTGAATACATATATAAAATAGAAAACATTTTCTTGACAAGTGTTCGTATCATCATTTTCATACAGTTCAAAATTGAAAGAAATATATATGGATCATAAACCTTACTTTGATGAAGGGTGTGAACTCCAATTTACAGAGAGTTCACACTTAAAAAGTGACATGCAACCATACACAAGAGAGGAACAATTTTCTTGTCAAGTATGTGAAGCAAAATTTTCCAAGAAATTCAGTTTGAAAACACACATGCGAATACACACAGGAGAGAAACCATTTTCTTGTGAAGTTTGTGGATCATCATTTTCAAAAAGTTCACATGTAAAAGCCCATATGCGAATACACACAGGTGAGAAACCATTTTCTTGCGAAGTTTGTGGGACATCATTTTCCGTGCGTTCTAGTTTACAAACCCACATGCGAATACACACTGGTGAGAAACCATTTCCCTGTCAAGTGTGTGGTATAGCATTTTCAGTGCGTTGTAGTTTAAAAAAACATATGCGAATACACACTGGTGAGAAACCATTTTCTTGTCAGGTATGTGGTTCAGCATTTTTCCAAAAGTCTAGTTTAACATGCCACAGGCGAATACACACTGGTGAGAAGCCATTTTCTTGCAAAATGTGTGGATCAGCATTTTCGCATAGCTCTCATTTAACAAGTCATGTGCGAATACACACAGGTGAGAAACCATTTTCCTGTGAAGTGTGTGGATCAGCATTTTCAGTACGTTCACTTTTAAAAACCCATATGCGAATACACACTGGGGAGAAACCATTTTCTTGTGAAGTATGTGGTACAGCGTTTTCAGAGCGTTCTACTTTAAAAAAACACACACGAATACACACTGGTGAGAAACCATTTTCTTGTGAAGTATGTGGATCAGCATTTTCTGAGAATTCCCAGTTAAAAAGACATATGCGAATGCACACAGGAGAGAAAAGATTTTCTTGTGAGGTTTGTGGGTCAACATTTTCAGAAAGTTCACATGTAAAAACACACATGCGAACACACACTGGTGAAAAACCATTTTCTTGTCAAGTATGTGGATCAGCATTTTCCAGTAAGTCCAGTGTAACACGCCACATGCGAATACATACTGGAGAGAAACCTTTTTCTTGTGATGTGTGTGGATCAGCATTTTCCCAAAGATACCATTTAACAAATCACTTGAAAATTCACACTGGAGAGAAAACATTTTCTAGTGAAGTGTGTGGTTAAATATTCATATAGTCCCACTTTAAAGAAGCACATGCGAATAAACACAAAGGAAAAACAATGTGGATCTGAATTTGTAGCAAGTGATAATTTGAAAAGTCTATATGAACAAACAGAATGGAAAACATTTTGTGCCCCCTGATACCAGTCAAAAAAAATCAACCTTCAAATAAACATTAGACGATTCTGCTACATTATATCAAATATGCAGTATCCTTCATAAAGGAATACAGCCTTCGACTTCTTGATATTTTTTTCTAAATTGAGCATAGCATGATTTTATTGTTTCTAGCTGAACATAACTCAAAACATCATTTATTATGACCAACCTGTACAACATTGAAACATTGTTAACAAAAATATGAATATGTTGCCATCCAAAGTGCTCCCTGGGAAACAAACTTTTTTTTCATTTTATATATTAAGTATATTTTTAAAACATTATTAATCTTCTT